>JPXE02000079.1:0-48314 GCA_000753965.2 Amaranthus hypochondriacus | reverse complement strand
AAAATTGATTTGAGTTTAGGTGTTCATCTTAATCTTGTTCTAACTATATTTGTTCCACCTGTTTTTGTTCTTATTTTAACTTATTTGTTCATTTTCAAAGAAAAGTGCATTTTCATATTTCATAAATGGTGAAGGAAGTACACAAAGTGTTGTTTGGTCAAAACAGATCAAGTCTATGGAGTTTGTTCTGGTTGATTTAACCTTGAAGTCTTTAGATGATCATCATTTGCACCGTCATTTGCATTGCGGTGTTGCAATGATGAGGCATATGGAAACATATATGGGTTCGCAAAAGTGGAATTCAGGTTTAAAGAAAAATAATGTAAGTCTTTCACATTTCATGCTTTTTGTTGCAACTTATAGTTTTTCACATTTAAAGAAAAATAATGTATTATGATTTTATAAAATAGCATATTTGCCTACTGAAATAATTCAATGCTATAGTTATATTTGTCTACAAAAACCATACAATTGCAAGTTATATTTGCCTACAAAAACCATACAATAGCATATTTGCCTAGTAAAATAATTCAATGCTCATTTGGAAAATGAGCAAATAATTGCATGCTCATTTGTAAAATGAGCTTATAACTCAATGCAAATTTGTGAAATAAGCAAATAATTGAATGCTCATTTGTAAAATGAGCTTATATTTGCCTACAAAAACCATACAATTGTTTGCTTTTTTGTTATATGAGCAAATAATTGAATGCTCATTTTTGAAGTGAGCAAATAAGTCAATGCTCATTTGTGAAATAACAAATAATGTATTGTGATAGCAATTTTTATAATTTGCTTCATCTGGAATGAGAAATTTGCACTTTTTAGTTTAAAATTTGTGAGCAACTTTTTGATATACATTCATGAAGCCATTACTTACCCTATACTTACTTTGAGTTATTGATTCATTTCTCTTTGCAGGACATAATCATTGAAAAACTTCGTTTGAAGTATACCCTCTCAATTATTTCAAGTGAAGCAAATATTGTTAAACCTGTTAAACAAGTTGTCCAAAAGAAAAAAAGGCTAAGGAAGCAAATGATTCTGAGTGAAGCTAGGGGCAACCATCCAAGAGCAATTAATGAAAAGAATTGAAGACTGAAGTTGATCAATTATTCTTAGGATTTTTATAGTTTTGTGTAGAACAATATAAGTGTTAGTTTTATGATGTTCTTAATAGGACAAATGTTATAAATGTTCTTAGTTGATCAATGTTTTTATGATGTTGTTAGGATTTTCTAAGTATAATATTTGCTATGTCAATGTATTGGATATCATTTTCTATCATATTAAGTAAGTTGATGGTCATTTGTTTGCTAATTAACTATTTGCTCATTCGACAAATAAGCAACTAACTATTTGCTCATTTGACAAATGAGCAACTAAGTATTTGCTCATTTTTTAAATGAGCAAAAAATTAATTGTTATTTGTTAAATGAGCAACTAAGTATTTGCTCATTTTCTTAAATGAGCAATTATATATTTGTTTATTTGCCAAATGGTGTTGATTTAATTTATTATTAAAAATCATATAATAGCATATTTGCCTACTAAAATAATTCAAGGCTCATTTGGTAAATAATTTGTTGGTCCTTTGTTTGCCAATTAACTATTTGCTCATTCGACAAATAAGCAACTAACTATTTGCCTACTATCATATTAAGTAAGTTGTTGGTCATTTGTTTGCTAATTAACTATTTGCTCATTCGACAAATAAGCAACTAACTATTTGCTCATTTGACAAATGAGCAACTAAGTATTTGCTCATTTAAAAAATGAGCAAAAAATTAATTGTTATTTGTTAAATGAGCAACTAAGTATTTGCTCATTTTTTTAAATGAGCAACTATATATTTGTTTATTTGCCAAATGGTGTTGATTTAATGTATTATTAAAAGGAATGTTTACTCAAAAGCTAAAGGAAGATTCAATGGCACGCACACACATACACAGGTACACACACACAGGCGCGCACACACACACAAGCATACATACAACCTGTAATACAATTTGAAATCAGAATCTGGAATCAAAATTGTGTAATGTGTCGGTAGGTTTGTCTTTGTAGGACATAATTATGGAAAAACTTCGTTTGAAGTATGCCCTCTCAATTATTTCAAGAATTATTTCAAGTGAAGCAAATATTTTTAAACCTGTTAAACAAGTTGTCCAAAAGAAAAAAAAGGCTAAGGAAGCAAGTGATTCTGAGTAATGCTAGGGGCAACAATCCAAGAGCAATTAACGGAGAGAATTGAAGATTGAAGTTGATTAATTATTCTCAAGATTTTTATAGTTTTTGTATAGAACAATATAAGTGTTAGTTTTATGATGTTCTTAATAGGACAAATGTGATAAATGTTCTTAGTTGATCAAATGTTTTTATGATGTTGCTAGGATTTTCTAAGTATAACTTTTGTTATGTCAATGTAATGGATATCCTTTTCTATCATATTAAGTAAGTTGTTGGTCATTTGTTAAATTGCTAATTAACTTTTCGCTCATTTGACAAATAAGCAACTAACTATTTGCCTATTTGACAAATGAGCAACTACGTAATTGCTCATTTTTAAATGAGCAAAAACTTAATTGTAATTTGTTGAATGAGCAACTAAGTATTTGTTTATTTTCTATCATATATATTTGCCAAACAATATATATTTGTTCATATACCAAATGGTGTTGATTTGATTTATTATTAAAAGGAATGTTTACTCATTTGACAAATGAGCATTAATTATTTGCTCATTTCAAAAAAATTAAAAACACAAACTGCTAAGTCTTGATTTGTAATCATACAATTCGGTTCATTTCCACCCATTGCCTTGAGAAATGATCTGAACAACCACTCAAATGACACTTTATCAACAAAATTAAAAACACAAAATGATTTAATGTTTCATTATACTTTGTTTGGACAATTTCTAGTATCATGATGACTCAATTCACCACAACCTCTACATAATCTCTTCTTTTTCTGGTTTTTGTTCTGTAGCCTTTCTTTTTCTCCCTTTAGCCTTTTTGCACTTCTACCTCTTGTTTCAACATTTGGCACATCAATCCCAGCCCTTTTCTCTTTTGAAGTCTCTACATTTGATACATGAACTCCAGTCCCTTTATTCTTTGAAATTTTTGGAGGTTTGATAATTACTTCAGTTGGCACACTAGCTCCAATCAATAGCTCTATGTCTTGTCCTTTGTTGTTTGCACTTCCTGTTGTTTCATTATTCCTTGCAAATCTCTTAGCCTCCAAATCCTTTCTTATTCCTTGAAGATTCATCAAAAGATCTTGAATACCTTCATCATTGCTTTCTGCCAAACTTACACAAGTGTGTATCTCTGACCATAAATCATTTAACAATTTTTTCTTGTCAATCAAATTAGCACATTGCTCCAACAGGTTTCCACCCAAGTCAAAAATTGGTTTTTTCAGTGCCATAGTAGTCCATCTATGTATCATATACTACTGAGGAATGGTTTCAAACCTTTTTGCTTTCCAAACCCAAATCATATGTCTACATGGAATTCCTTGTCTATAAAATAGCTTGCAAGAACACGTGGTGTCATAGTTAGTTGGATTAAACACAACATCAAATGTTCTAATCCGATTTCCTTCACTTATTTTTGCAACTTCCAATCCATTTTCCTTCTTCAATTCATCAACACCACAAGAAAAACAAGCAATTTCAACCTCATTTTGAAATTCATAAAAGACAGAGTTAGTATATAAATGTGAGGCATGCTTTTCTATCCCTAGTGGTGTTTTGCACTCAGGATATTTGTGCTTTGAATCATTATCATTTTGACCTTGAGTGTGTCTTTGGGCATCAATAGCAGCTTCATACCTCAAGTAAAACTCGACAAGTGACACATGTGGATTGATAAAGGAGCAGAAAAAGTTGTTTTCGCTTTCAGATCTTGATGTTGTACGCATTATTCCTCCAAGGAACACATCTCTGAAATACGCCGGAATCCACTTGCCTAATCGAGTACATATAACCTAACCACTCATGTTCTTCCAAGTGGTATTCAATCATCACATTGTTCCACATTTCTTCAAACTCAGCAGGTTCAATTTCAAGATGCCAAACACAAGCACATAGCTTTTTTAGGAAACCAGTTTCTTCTTGCATGATTGATTTCTCCACCTTATCCGGTAACTTTTTCATTATGTGCCACATACAAAAGCGATGTTCAGTCTTGTTAAACACATTTTTAACAGCAATTTTCATTGCTGGATCTTGATCTGTAATCATACAATTCGGTTCATTTCCACCCATTGCCTTGAGAAAAGATCTGAACAACCACTCAAATGATACTATATCTTCCTTTGCTATGAAACCAGCAGCAAAAGTAATGCAGCTCTTATGATGGTCAACCCCTGTAAATGGAGTAAACACCATGTTGTACCTGTTTACATTTTTGTCAAATAAGCAAATAATTGAATGTTCATTTCTGAAATGAGCAAAATAATTGAATGCTCATTTCTGAAATGAGCAAATAAGTGAATGCCCATTTGTGAAATAAGCAAACAATTATACTAAGTTCATTTAAAACAAAGTTATTAAGTTAAGCTATAGTTATAACATTAAAATGAGCAATCACATACAAATTAAATTTTAAATGATCAAATAACTACACATATGTAATTGATTGATTGCTCATTTGTCAAATAATTCACTCCTCATTTGGAAAATGAGCAAATAATTGATTTCTCATTTGTCAAATGAGCTTATAACTCAATGCTAATCTGTGAAATAAGCAAACAATTGTTTGCTTTTTCTGAAATGAGCAAAATAATTGAATGCTCATTTCTGAAATGAGCAAATAAGTGAATGCCCATTTGTGAAATAAGCAAACAATTATACTAAGTTCATTTAAAACAAAGTTATTAAGTTAAGCTATAGTTATAACATCAAAATGAATTGTCATTTTTATGAATTACCTATTGGTTTGGTATGTGGTATCAAAGGATACCATATCACCAAATAGAGCGTAACTCTTTTTACAAAGGGGATCAGCCCATAATGCTCTACAAAGGCAATAATCTTCATCCATCTCAAAATCAAAGAAAAAAGCGCTCCACATTAGCTTTTTGTTGGTAAAGTTATCCACGAACATTTGAGCATCACTTCCTTGAATGTATGCTTTCAAATCTCTATGAAAGTTTTTGAAATCTTGCTTAGATGCACCGATGTTATCATATCCTCCAACAATTTCCTTCATCATTCGAAAAGTTGTAACTGGACCAATATTCACCTATTTAAAGAACAAAACAGTTTGTCAAATGAGCAAATAATTTAATGCTCATTTTTCAAATAAACAAACAATTAAAAGCTCATTTTTCAAATGTGCATACTACTTTTATTAGAACATGTAGAGAATTCATGAAACATAAGAGACTTTGAAATCGTACCTTAGAATTATTCACAATTATTTTTTTGTGCAAAATATTCATTTTTCTTCCTTCTTTTTGGAAGAGATTGCAACTAGGGGTATAAAGTGGATGAGTATGTCCCTCATGAAATTGTGATACTATGAATTTGTTATCATCACAATGCTTTAAGATAATATGTGCCTTGCAGCCAACACGAGTAACAAGTCTCTTCCTTTTGATTGAAGTTTTTTCTTCATTGCTTTCTCCTTCTTTGTTATTTAAATCTTTTTCAACAATAGGCTTTCTTTTCTCTTTGTATACTTCTTTATTGCATAAGATATACTGTGCTTTCAATTCATTGCTTCTTCTTTGCCTTTTAGTTGTAGATTTTCTTGTGTTGAATCCAGCAGCAAATGCGTATCTTTTATAAAATTCAAGGCCCTGTTCAAGATTATTAAACTTCATCCCTATAGCTGGTTTCAACTCATTGGAGCATATTGGAAGCCATTCTTTTGTTCCTCCAGGAGTAAGCAAATGTGCTACTTTAGGAGAAACTACTATTGTAGGAGTAGTTGCCGCAATTGTGGTGGTACTAGAATTACTGTGAAGTTCTTCGTTGTTGCTCATCATTTCTGAAATCAGATTAAGAAATAAGAATATGGATGAAAAGAAAATGTACGAATTTGACCCAAAGGAGTATGTTACGATAGAGACATAGGCTAATAAATTATCTAATGAACAATTGGCAAATAAGCAATCAATATTTTGCTCATTTGTCAAATGAGCAAATACTTAGTTGCTAATTTAACAACTGAGCAAAAACTTAGATGCTCATTTATAAAGTGAGCAAATAATTATTTAATCATTTGGAAAATAAGCAAACACTTTTTTATGAGCAATAAACTTAGATGCTCTTTGATCATTTTGGAAATGAGCAATCACTTTTTTGCTCATTTAGCAAATGAGCAAATGGTTAGTTGCTCATTTGTCAAATAAGCAAATACTTAGTAAAGAATTAAAACAGCAATTAAACATAGATACTCATTTGTCTAATGAGCATCAAACATAGATGCTCTTTAAGTAACATAGATGCTCATTTTTGCTCATTTGACAAATGAGCAAGAATATTTGACAAATGAGCATTGAAAAGTAGAAACTGAAACTGACAAATGAGCAAAGAATTAAAACAATGGTAGAAACTGACAAATGAGCAAAGAATTAAAAGCTCAAAATGAGAAGTCACATAATCGAAAAACAGCAATTGCACGACAAATGTATATATCATATTCTAATATCAGTCACATTAGCAAAAAACAAAGCAATAATCAATAATTGCAAGAATAATAAAAATAAAATGAGCAGTCACATTAGATACTCATTTGTCAATAATGTCAAATTGAACACAAATTAAGCCAAAAAAACCGAACACAAATTGAAAAATTTAATCCAAGAAAATGGAACACAAATCAAAACATAAGTGAATTCAAAAATAAACATGAACATGGAACTCAAGTTATTAGTCTAATTAATCATTTTAATTAAGTTTTGCTCATGATAAATTTTCTATATTACTACACATATTTAGATGTGCTCATTTTCAGTTTTTTGCTCATTTTATAATTTTCTTAAGTTCAAATGATTAAGAACATTAAGAACATTCAAAAATAAACGACATTTGCAAATGATTAAGAGCATTCATTGGTAAAAAATTCTCATACAGTAAAATCTACATAACGAAAATTCTCACTGACCTTGAAAAATGCAGTGAACGATTGAAGATGCTGGCGAATTGAAGAAGAAGAAAACGCGACGAATTGAAGCAAGCGAATTGAAGCTATGTAATGAGAAATTCAGAAATTCAGAAATCTACAAATTGAAGATGTTGTTTTCCAGAAATCTACGAGAATTGATGAAGATGCTGTTTTCCAGAAATCTACAAGCGAATTGAAGATGCTGTTTTCCAGAAATTCAGAAATCTACAAATTGATCCTCACTTTGTAATGAGAAAATGGCAGAAATTGAAAAAATTCAGAAAATGGTGGAAATTTCTGAATTGCTTGAAATTATAATGAGAATTGATGAAGATAAAAAAAAATTGATGATGCAATTGAAAAACTTACCAATTTGATGATGGAACTTCCATCAAAAACATGAAGAGAGAAAGAGGACTGCTTGAAACTTCATAGACAAAGATAGTCTCATTCGTTTAAAGAGACAGTGATAACTAAGTCGTTTTTTGTCTTCAACGGTTGGAAGCAATTGTTTTTCATCCGTTAGATTTGTTTAATTTAAGGGCCCAGATTCAGTCTCATATAAAAAATGGTCTCACCGGATCCTAACCCTATACATATATATATATATATATATATATATATATATATATATATATATATATATATATATATATATATATATATATATATATATATATATATATATATATATATATATATATATATATATATATATACATATATATATATATATACATATATATATATATATATATATATATATATATATATATATATATATATATATATATATATATATATATATATATATATATATATATATATATATATATATATATATATACATATATATATATATATATATATATATATATATATATATATATATATATATATGTATATATATATATATATATATATATATTATATATATATATATATATATATATTATATATATATATATATATATATATATATATATATATATATATATATATATATATATATATATATATAAATAATGTCTTATCAACTCATTTTGGGCTTGACCATGTTATATTCAACCTTTTTAACAATTTAACCTTTCGGGCCCCAAACCCTTAAACCATTCTTATTTCAAATTAACAAAAAAAAATTGAAAAATAGGAGGGAAAATGCAAGGTTGGCCGGCCCTTTGGAGGGATTTTGTGGGTTTGTAACCCCCATGAGAATATGAGGAGAATAATCTTTATTGCCTTAAACATTATTATCCTAATTATTCATTCCTTAATTCCCTTAATTGCCTAAACCTAAAAATTCACTCTATCTCTCAATCTTCCTAGAAACATCAAGAACACACTCCCAAACCCTAGCAACCACACGCCTAGTTAGCTCTTCCAATCTTGAATTTTGGTGTTTTTCCACATAATTGTAAGTTTAATTCTACATTTTATCGTTTATCAAGTTTAAATTCAATTGTATGATTTATGCATATGTGTGTGATTTTTACATCCATGACCATTTCTTCCATGATTTATCATAATGATGTAAATTTTTTATATAGTTATCAAATGGTAGTGTAGGATGTTTTGTTTTAGAATTTATCTTTATATGAACATGTTAAATTAAGGTGATGGAGAATGTATAAAAATAATAACAATAATAATAATATATATAATTAAATTAGGATTTTCATGGAGAAATTGTATTGTAGTATAAGGATTTGTTTTGTTATGGTATGAAGATCTTAAGTATTGATGAATGATTTGTTTAGGAAGATTTGTATTTTGTAAGAAATTAATTATTTGAGAATTTTGAAAATTATTATGAATTTAATGATATGGATTTAATAGGAAATGTGGAAATCGGAATTTGTATGTATTTTAATAAAAATGGACAAAATCCCGTAGGTTTGGAAAATTGTGAAAAAGGGTGTTTTTGGAGTATTTTGGCTTTGAAATTAGGTTAAAAATACTTATGCTATGTGATAAATCATGAAAATTTGTTCCCAGGGATTTTGATGCCTTCCGGATGCAATGGTGAAGTTGGATTTCCAGTTTGACAGTTTTAAGAAGGGTTTCTGGATAGTTTTCATATGCTATTTTTTTTTGGGTGTATAACATGTCATGACAATGTGATGAATGTTCATGTTATGTGTAGTCTCTAAGTGTGGTGGTAGTTGTATGTATGTGTTATGATTGATTTGAGGAAAGTGTGAATGTGTGCTTATTTCCCGAATACGATTGAACCTTGTAGGAAGCCGATTCGTGACTGGGAATTGATTAAGACGTTTGAGAAATTGTTTTTCATGATTAAGGTACGTATACGCAGCGAAGTTTCGTAGTATATGTTATGTACCATATGTTAATGGTAATAAAGGTAAAGTACGGGCGTATAGTACGAATAATGATATGCTTTCCGAATAAGAAATTTCGTTATATTATTTTAATAAGCAGAGGTAGTATGACCTCACTAACTTTAAAGTGGACGTAGTATGACGTCAATTGGTGGAAAGAATTACTCGCGGCATATGGAGCCTTATGAGCCACCGCGGGGGTATGCATACTTAACGATAGGTACCGAAGTAAGACGTGTGTCTATGGTAGAGACTTGCTTAGGGGTTAGCTCCTCCTAATGTATTGTCTCACCATGGTGATTAGAGTTGAACCGGCAGTATGGCTGGAAAAAGATTACAGCAGTATGGCTGACTAACAGTTACATGAATTTGATTATAATTTGTTGTATTTAATTGAATGATATGCGACTTCTTGCTGACGTGTAGTTTTGGTCTTAACGATCCTGCGATGATGTCGTTTCCTTTCTGGATAATGACTAGCAGTAAGTTAAATTGCAGGTATGGGGAGTGAGGATTACCCTTGGAGAAATAAATTGTTAGATTCAGAAGTTTTGTTATGAACTTAAATTTTCGTATTTTGGATATTAGGTTTTATGAGGCGTTTACGTTCTCAAGTTGTAATAAGTAGACTTACCTTTACAAACTTATCCGCTGCTAAGTTTCCTTTACGTCTAGTAGATCATAATAACTCTAATAGAACTCGATCCGCAAGCTTTGTTTTGTTTCGAAATCCGTTTTAAACTATATATATATAAATATATATATATATATATATATATATATATATATATATATATATATATATATATATATATATATATATATATATATATATATATATATACATACATATATATATATATATATATATATATACATATAAATATATATATATATATATATATATATATATATATATATATATATATATATATATATATATATATACATATATATATACATATATATATATATATATATATATATATATATATATATATATATATATATATATATATATATATATATACATATATATATATATATATATACATATATACATATATATATATATATATATATATACATATATATATATATATATATATATATATATATATATATATATATATATATATATATATATATATATATATATATATATATATATATATATATATATATATATATATATATATATATACTTATATTATCCTTAATACTTACTTACCATACCCTTAATGTCTACTTTCAATATCTTAAATGTCTAACTACATCATTCTTAATCCATTTAGAGATGGTCTTTTCAAAGAGACCGTCTCTCACAAGAATTTGTGAATCCAAAATTCAAAAATGTGAAATCGGGCCAATGATAACGTATATTGGGCAAATATCAAAATTCATCATACATTCATACTATTACTAATTCATAAAAAATTTTTGACAAGTGTCACTTTACAATGCATTTTCATAAACATGTGCCATGTGTCACACTAACAATCCAAGGTTTAGGTCATTCTTTCATCTTCCATAATAATATAATGCAATTATATCAATTAAGTTA
The DNA here is from genome assembly GCA_000753965.2 of Amaranthus hypochondriacus. NCBI lineage: Eukaryota > Viridiplantae > Streptophyta > Magnoliopsida > Caryophyllales > Amaranthaceae > Amaranthus > Amaranthus hypochondriacus. Next base: position 37,287 of record JPXE02000079.1, on the reverse strand, counting down.
TTTGAAGTGGTTGTAATTCTAATTGTTAGAAATTATTAGTGGTGAAATAAATTCCACAAATTCACATTAATGTTTGTATGAATTATATCCTCAAAAAAATATTGATAATGTGTATTCTATTCCGTAAATAATGTAAGACTTATAAATGTTAGATAATTATTTTTAACGTCTCTCTTTATATTCCCTAATGCAATGTCATATAAAGTGAGGGTTTATTAGAGAAGGTAAATAGTTTGAGAAATAAAGTTAGAGTAATACATTGGGAGTAATTCATGCAATATTATTTTATGCTCTAAATTCAAAACAAAAGAGTCATCAAATATACCCTTTTAGTATGTATTACACAAAAATATTAGATATGTAACAACATTTATGGTAATATTGAAGATTTTTCAACTACTAATACTTTCAATGGTCATCAAGAACATTTGAGTTTACTAATTTTAGTATTTCTTTCTAAAATTTAATTTTAACATTCAGTTATGAGGGAATATTAAATCATAATATCTATTTAAGTGTATCACTATGATAACTTTATTAACACTTTCAGTTTTATTATATATTATGATTATGATTACATTTAGTACAAATTTGCTAATACTTAATTGATAACTATCAAGTTTATTCGAGAAGTAGTAAAAAAGTTTTTTTTATGACTTTGCTAAACTTTGGTCAAAGGTCCTACGTGTTATGAACTTCTGCAATCTGTAATAAACAAAAGTATGAATCGTGCATAGCAGGGGTATAATCCTAATCCTAATACTAAAATAAAATTGAATCTCCCATGAATTTTAGGCTATCAAACAATACCAATTCAAACAAATAAAGTGCAGGGGTCATGCACACTGTGTTGTCCAAGCTAGCAGTCCCTGCCCACACAACATAGAACTCAAATATTAAGTATTCTAGAAAGTCCCCTTTTCGCCAAAGCAGATTCTGATCATTCTTTGCCCAGCTACAGGCAAGACCACCTTATTCTACCGTATCCATTATAATTTACATAACAATGGAAACATATTTAAAAAAGATGTACCTTCTACCAGAATTGATTAGCCGATTTTAGTCGATTGCTTTGATAGGTGGGAACTGGTGAATTCCGGACTGGCCAGAATATATTAGGCTGGAGGAAAGGTTGATAGATACTTTTACTAACACTCCAAGACTTAAGGTTCAACCCCTCTAATATCACATGGCTTAAATCCTCATAGTAAAAAGTGTAGCCACAAAAAGCCAAGTATTCCACATAATCTTGAAAACTAGAGAAATATGTGTGGAATTACTCACCTTCATATTGCGGAAAAGAAAATATAGCCATAGATAAAGAAGCAGAACATAAAAAATATATATATACACAACAAAGCAATATATGCAACAAAAATTAACAAAGATAAGATAAAATAAAACAAAATGACAGTGTGCAGCCATTTCGTTTCACTCGTGTTGTGGTCAGCAACACAGTTGAAGATGAACATTTAGGGTTTAGGAAAAAGAAAACAAACAAAGAGCAGAGTAAGAGAAGACGGTGGCGACGACGAATGACGCGGTTACTTTTCTTCCGGCGGCATAGAATAATTTCGGTAGACAGGGGCGGCAATGGCGAAGGACGATACAGAATCAAAAGGAGGAGAAAATGGCGATGGTTGACTGCGCAGTTACGAACCCGAATGGGGGAGAAATCAGTAGTGAGAGGTGGTGCTGGAGTGAGAAAACCTTGTGGAAACTACGGATCTGGGTGCAGCCATACTAATGTCGACGAAAAGCAACAACGATACCAGAGGGTAGAGCAGTGGAGGCGGAAACTGTAGAGCAAGAGGTGTTGGAGGTGGCGACGGTAGGAGCAGAGTTGGGCAAGTCGTAGAGGTTAGAGAGCTTAAGAGGGAATGATCCAGAATTTCATTTTGAAATTTTTAGAATATAATAAGAGGGAAAAACAATTATTAAGTGGGAGTGCCTTGAAATAGTCTGGAATATGGAAACTAAGCTCAAACCTATGGGCACCTCCATTGATGATCCAAGCGATAACATCAGCAATTTTGTAAGGTTAAATGGAAAGTATGCGTTTGTGGGTCACTTTTCCTCACAAAGAGAATTACCCATGTGGGTTTTTTTATTTTAACTTTGACCCACTCTTTTGCAATATACTTTTTTTTTCCTCAAGGCCTTACTTACCCATAAATCTTATATTTTAGCTAACCTAAATCTTTTTATCCTGAGAGTTGAGCACCAGCTACTCTGTACTCATTGCACAAGTTTTGCAACTCAGACTTCTTGGCATCAGCTTGTTTTTTTATCCGTCACTCTTGACAAAGTAGAACAAAGTACAATGAGTATTCCCTGCAAAGACATAGATCACAAACCAGCAAGTCCAATAGCTCCATGGTCTTTTTTCGGCACTGCGTTATGCTACCTCCCAATGGAAGCTTTAAGCAAGATATTATTCTTTTCGCTTATGGTCGAAAAGTTCGACCAATCTTCACCCACCTTGAGGACAAGGTGGATCTTTGGGCGTTCGGTATGTCATGAAGGGGGTTTTGGGGTTAAGTAATCAATTAAGGGTATCATAGAAATTACTGGTTAGTTGTTAGCTTAGAGAGAAAGATACTTGAGGGAGGGGTTTTTAGTATAAATAAAGATAGAGGGAAAGGGGAAAGAGCATCCAGAAGTTAGTATACACTTTGGTATTGAGTTTTACACTTATTTGAGAGATGGGAAGCTTCTCGAATTGCTTGTAACTATCGTTTACGTTTGTAATCGTCTTATTTACATTTAATCTTTCTGTAACCGCCCCGAATTGTGAAGGCAAACACTAATTGGAATTTAGTATTAATCAAGCGGAAGCTTACTTTGCCAACACAATTAAGGGGTTACTTAAAGGTCAAACCAATATCCAAGTAAAATTCTTGAACCAAACCAAAGCAATATAACGGAAGTCTTAACTGTCCAAAATATAGGAAAAACAACCAAATCGAAATAAGTCCAAAGTTCAAATACATCCTTAAAATAGTCCAAACCTAAACAACCCAACTAATAGTCTCACAAATACAATAAAGAGATCTAAACAAAAAGGGAGTCATACTCCAACTCGGGTTCATCTTCCGCTCGCATATCCATTCTCCGTCGAGGTGCTATGGGGGTTTACTCTAAAAACAAAACCATTGCAAAACATACAAAGCATAGTATCAGCAACAAGGCTGAGTATAAGCACACTAGTGCCCGTCAAACAAGTTATTAAAACTTTTTGATTTAAGTAAATTCATTTTGAAAGATGCTTTTTCATTTGATAAATTATATTATCATTCAAACTTAATTTAATGGCTTTATAGTAATAATTCCAAGTTCTCATATTTCATCATAAACCATAATATCTCAATGGATCCAAATCAATTTCAAACTCATATCATAAGTTTACACGGGTACTCTGTGAGTCATTCTGTGACTCGTTTGGTAGTCGGTCTACCGTCCGCGACATGTCCGGCAAGTGTAACACAATGGTATTATGAACAATACGCGCTCAGCATTGGTGATCCGTTTAATCATGCACACAACATTTGCTGTGGCATATGTACCCGCCATTTAGGCTAAACATTTTTGTATATAATATATACCTTGTAATTTCAATAACGTTTGAAAAGTCAAAAATATTAACTTTTTCCTTATGATAAACATCTTTTATTTGCAACATAGCAAAACATATTTTCTTTACAACATAGCAAAAATCAAATCATAAACTTTCCCACTTGGGTAAAACATGCATAGCAAAATCATATCATTAAACATAACCATTGTATTATATTGGGGCATCATTAGCATGTGTGGAAATGCATCGTAACAAAAAGTGATTAAAATTCAATACGATTTTTCAAGGATACCACTAAATGTTTTGTTTCAATCCTTCTGAAAATAAATATAACTTAAAAGGGTTTTGAAATTCATTCAAAACAACAATAATATAGTTCATAAGTCTATAAAATCATTATGACAAAAGATTTCATAAAGCACTATTTTCTTAAACACGAGATAATTTTGCCAGTAATAAAATCGATTATTGATTTACAAAATACATATTAATTCTCCAACAAGGCCCACATTAACTCAAGTCATTATAATAACTTAATTAAAATAAATTTAAGGTTGTCCCATCAGATTATAATTGGTTATACAAATTTATAATGATTTTACGATTATTTCGACAATTTAGGTTACTTAAATGATGTTTTAAATCCATAAAATTTATAAACCATCTAAGTAAAACTTATTTTATACTATGAGGCAGTAGATTACTAACATAATTATAAATTTTTGATATGGGTCTATTTTTAATCAAATTTAATTAACAATATTACACCTTTAAATAATTAAACAATATTTATTAATTCGGAAAATTAGTAAATACTTAATTATTAGCTTAATAAATTACAACAAAGTTCTAGAAGTTATATAATACTTTTATTAGCTCATTTAAACTTATAAATGTCATGTATGATATTTTATCTTTTTATATAGACATCTTATCGATAAATAAAATAAAATTGGTTTAAAATTATTTAAGTCCGAATAAAATAATATAAAAAAACTTATGATGTTCCAGAAAATATTTTAAGGAATATAAAAATTTTAAATAACCATTAAAAACTGTGTGGATTATTTTAATAATTAATATTGTTATTTTACCGATAAATCGAATAAAATTTATTTAAGTCCTTATATGGTCACGAAAATAGATATAAATTTTTCAACATGTACCTAATGTTTATATAAGTGTCTCATAAACGTTTCATTCCCCAAAAGACGTCATTTAGTATTTATTTTGTATTTTACCGTTTTCTAGCTTACCGATTATTAATATCCGAGTAAAAATTATTAAGGTCCTTAAACGTCAATAAAATGTTCCTAAAATTTTACCAAATTTATTAACTGTCCATATGAGTATGTGATAAAAATTTCAAGTCCATATGTCTTCTTTTTGTAATTATTTTATATTTTACTATTTCACAATTTACCGATTAACAATTTAACAATTACTCAAAAAGCATGAAAAATTCCAAACTAAATATATTCTGGCCAAATCTTGTTGGAGACATTATAATATGAGATTATAATTATTTTTTATGATCAAGAGTCCAAAGCGCGCCCCGTTCGTTCTGCCCGAAACAATCCAATAATAGAGTATTTAACACCTTCAAATCCATTAAAATATTGTTTTAATGAATAAAATTAACATGCTTGATGTCCACAATAATATTTTCCAAGTTCATTTCAAATATTTTTCAAGTTCATATAACCATTTCAATCATGCCTTTAAACATACAACAATTCATATAATTAACATGCTTGATGTCCACAATAATAATACATGTAATAAATCATTCCTTACTCAAAATTATCATTTTGATATCCTTTTTCAAGATTTAAGAACTTCTCTATGGGAATTTTATTTTTAAAAACAAGTTTATCCAAAACTTTCCCAACTTGTTCTTAAATCCTTTAAAAATCACCCCATGTGACATACCTCGACTCCAAGCCTATAAGTATTTCGTAAGCTCCTACGTAAGCTTCGATGTGTTCTTAGAAGTGGTTCCAACTTAGGGTCCTTGCCCTTGAAGTCTCAACTCCAACTCTTCAACTAAACATATTGCATTCATCCAAAAAAATCAACAATAATTTTGGATTTCTAACATATATGCACTTAACTTTTCTTAGTTGGAGTTGTCAAACTAATACTTGTGATGATTTTAACATATTTGGAGTATACTTATTATGTTGAGCAACATACTTAATCAAGTCTCATAATTTTACTTAAATTCTTAAAGTAACAAAATTTATAAGATTGTGAAAATAACATTTTCTTTTCTTTTACTTTTTATTATAATAGATTTTTTTTTATAGAGGTTTTATAAATGATAGTTTTCTTTGTTTTAGATACAAAAATATCCATATTAAAATGATCTTAGTTTATAGAATGATTCATGTAAGAGTGTTCTACATGAACAAGTTTTACAAAAACTAGTGGAATAAGGAAATGAATGTAACTTACTCTATGCTTGGTGGATTTCTTCAAGTTTGGTGTCTATGAAAAGCTCTTGAAATGAAAATTATTTTTATGGAATATTTGAGTTTATAGTCATAAATTTTCAGAAATTTTAGTTGGGTTTTTGAAGAAGATTTGATGAGAAAAGAAGGTGTTTTAGTAGTTGAAAGTTTGAAGGATGCTAGTGAATTTGTTCATGGATGAACTTGGGAGCAATGTGTTTGGTGTTTATGGCTGAATTCTTATTCAAAAAATAGAGTGTTGTTGCTTCAAATACTTGTCTCTTGCATGCTTGTAATGATGCACAATCTAGATTAGAACAAAAGAGTATTTTGGTTAGAGTGTTTTGCTTGAGTATGTAAGTGTATAAAGGGCTAAAAAGGTTTGGGACAACAATAGGTAGCTGATTTTTAGGGATGTTTGGAGGTGGATTATTTTGTCCTTTAATTCATCTATTATGGTGTAGTAAAGGTTTATCTAAGATAGTTTAAAGTTTTGGTAAAAATTGTTGTACATGTAACAAGTTATGTAACTTGTACATCATGTTTAAAAATCACTTGTATATGTGTGTGAAATATTTATTTTACTCCCATCATGGTTAAATAATATGCGGGAAATTCCACATGGTAGCATTCAGTTTTGATGAAATGCCAGTGGTAGCACTTTTTTAAGAAAATTCCACATGGTAGCATTCAGTTTATGCACTATCTAATTGCCGTAGCATTTTCCGTTAAGTTCTTGTTAAATTCCGTTAAATTCATCATTTTGTAAGTTTTTTTCCACATGGTAGCATCCAGTTTTTGTTAATTCACCATTTTAACTTTTAATTCACCATTTTAATGTTTAATTCACCGTTTGATTCATTATCGCTCATAAATGTTAGATAATTTTATTGAAAAATTATAAGAAACTATCTAATCAGGTCAAAACAAGTACTTATTTGCCTATTTTTCGATACATAAACCGAAAAAGATATTTGGCGTCATTTTTACCTATCATAACGATCTTTTTTCAAAAAACGGACGTTGCAAATATCCTTAAGGGGTAACTCTTTCGAAAATCCGGTCGAAACAAGTACTTATTCGCCTATTTTTCGATATGTAAACCGAAAATGACATTTGATGTCATTTTACCCATCATAACGATTTTTTTTGAAAAAACGGACGTCGCTACTATCCTTATGGGATAGCTCATTCGAAAATTCGATCAAAATAAATACTTATTCGAAAGAGTACTTGTCTTGACCGATGAATTAAACATTAAAATGGTGAAGTAAATGATAAAATTAGTTTTCCTTAATGCTATGTTTGAGAATAAGGATTTGATTTGAAAATATAGATTTGACTCAAAATTAGTGTTTGGCAAACACTAGAATTTCAAATTTGGATTTGAGTCAAATTCACACTTGTTATCAAAATGGTTTAAAGATGAGGATTTAAGAATGACCTCTCAAACCTTGTCATTCTCAAATTCTACATTCATGATTTCATAATTGAAATTATTAATTTGAAATGAAATGCTAGTTCCCAAACACAACCTAAAATTATTTAACATATATATTTTTTTTCCATTAAATTATTAAACATTTATGGACGTTAATGAATTAAACGGTGAATTAAACAATAAAATGCTAAATTAAATGTCAAAATGGTGAATTAAACAAAAACTGGATGTTACCATGTGGAAAAAACTTACAAAATGATGAATTAAACGAAATTTAACAAAAACTTAACGGAAAATGCTACGGCAATTAAATGGTGCATAAACTGGATGCTACCATGTGGAATTTTTTTTAAAAAGTGCTACCATTGGCATTTCATTAAAACTTGATGCTACCATGAGGAATTTCCCATAATATGCTCGGTTAATAATTAAAATTTTCTCGAACTGTTATCGATAGTTGCTCAACTTTAAGTTTTACCTCCAAAGTTTACGTTACTTGTTATGATTCATAACCACGTTACGAATTAACAAGTTTCTAATCATCATAGAAATTTTTCAAATTTCTACCATCACTAATTAAATTTTAATAAGTGACGGACAAATTAAAAAAAAAAATTATGCACTAAAAATAACTAATGAAATCTCATTAATAATGTGACTGTTTCACTTTCATTATACAATTATAATTACACTCAATTTCTACATTTAGTCATTTACATTCTGCCATACAATTAAAGCATTTATACATTCTGTTTTTCTGCCATTGCAAACACTTTTAAATGGATAAGTCAGTCCATGACAACCACTAAATATACCCTAACAAGTTAATTAAAGTAAAGATAAAATAAAATAATACAAAATTAATGTAATGGGAAAAAGAGTGCACGTATTTCCAGAAGACAAAGTCAACTCGACGGCCACCTCCACGGCCAGGAAGTCTAGTCGGCGTTTTTGGCTGACAGTTTAAGCAAACCTGAAACGGTCGTCATTTCTTGCTCGGTTGTCAGATTCGGACATATAATAACCATTGGAAAGCTCTTGAAGTTTAATTTCCAATACGCTAACCTTGCATTAATGTGATGTTTCTATCAAAAGTTATAGCCAAAAGAGTAGACATGTATCAAATTTCACCTCAAATATTTGCATTATAAACACTCTTCTACTCTTTTGCTCATTTTCTTTATAGAACATATTCACCCAAGAATCTTTCTTAGTAAACTCCATCATTAAAACCATAAGAATTATGCTTAAAACAATCAAAACCACTAAAAATCTACTTCAATTACCAAAACGAGTAAAGTAGCATAAATCTTCAAAATAATCACGGAATTACTAACAACGACAATCATTAAGGAGTATAAAATGATATAAATAAGTGCAAATAATTGCACTTATCAAAAACCAAAGCTCTTGATAATTTACATATAAAATTCGTCTTAAAATATGCTTTCCCTACTTGGTTTTAAATCCAAAACCAACGGGAAATAATGGATCATATGAATTCTGTGCAGAATTTATTGGCAGTTGATCGACAGTTTTAAACCATGTCATGGGAAGTTGACCCTGAAATTCATAATCTCCGAATAGCATATCAGCTACTCCTGATCCTTCACTTCCAGGCAAAAATGCAGCAACCAAAGCATCCATCTTCTCCAAAAGCCATGGCTCTAAAACGAGAGGCCTTCCAGAAACTAGAATGACAAGTGTAGGAATTCTATCTGCAACTGCACTAATTAAGTCAGCTCCGTTAGATGGTATGTTGAGCATCAAATTGTATCCTGTCGATTCTGCATACGGAGTTTCACCAATCACTACAATGGCAAAATTGAAATCTTCTTTTGCTAAGGTGTCTGGTGACGGAACTTCTTCATGAATTACTTGAGTGTTATCGCCAACAGCCTCTTTAATAGCATCCAAGATGGTAGTGCCTGAAAAAAATTGATGCACCAGTCTGAAAATGTAGCTTCAATGTTTGATTCCACATAGCTGAGTACATAGATTGATTAATCTTCTTTATACCATAAACAATGTAGGACGCCAGTACGGAAGAAACTAACATGATGAGTGGTAACAAAAGTGCAGAAGAAATGCATACCAATTGTAACTTCGCCCCCATGTCCGTACTTGGTTATAGTCCATCCACCACACTGATATCCAATATTGGCAGCGTGCGTTCCAGCAACAAGAATTTTCTTTGCGTTCTTATCCAATGGAAGGAATGGATGTTTTGGGTCTTTTCCATTTTTCAAGAGCACCAAAGACTTCCTCACTGCTTCACGTCCTAGTTCACGATGCAACTGACCAATGCCAAGTAGTTAGTTCTATATTCCAGAATAAAAACAAATAAAAAAAAATTGTTTAAAAATAACAAAAAAACTTCAGGACTAAGTACTTATCATTGCACGGACATCATTTCAAGTTTCATTATTGTTGTTGAATGATGGAAGCGCAAAAGGCCGATTGTTGAAATCAAATTGCAAAAAGGATCCTCATGTAACATTTACGCTACATTTGGACGGAAGGAAATGGAAGGAAAGGGAAGTGGAGGGATGGTATTTCCTTCATTTGGATACCAAAAGACGAGGGGAGAAAAATGGAGAGAAGATGAGCTGATAATTTCTTCACATTTTGTACCAAACAAATCCTCCTATCATTGGACAGGTTTGGAAGGAAAATACACCGAGCTTCCCTCCCATTGCCTCCCCTTCCCTGCTTTTTCCTACCCTTCCCTTCCCTACCCTTGCAAATCCTTATTCAAACATAGCTTAGAATAATAATATAGTTGTCTAGAGACTAAACAAATGGAATAAGAAGTGCAGCAAAGTGGGCGGAATTTCCAGCCTCCGGTTAATGACATACAGAGCAATCAAGAGAAAGAAACGAAAGCTCCCTTCAACTCTGATTAGCCTTTCAAGTCTAACAGAAAATATGATTAGTGACACTAAAAAAGGTTAATTTTAGATGCTTCAGGATTGTGGAATTCAGATCATTTAAAAGGGACATGAAAGGAAACAAAGTGCTGGAGTTCCAATGCTCACTGACCTCCATGCCATAACTAGAGTGCTTAGTGAACGATGTTGACGTAGAGTAGCAGAAGATTGATTACATGTATGTGTCCAAGAGAAATGGCCCGAAGGTTAGCAGAAAAGCTTACCTTGAATAGTGTACTTATGACTCACCCTGAATGAGTCATAGATCAGTAGACATTATGTCCTTCAGTGAAGAATACTGTCTGCCTTTAAGTCTTTCCCTAACTGGCTACAATCTACATAATATAGCTAGGTGCTTCGGTTTCATTGGTATAAAAGAATTGGAAAGCTCCTTGGTATAAGAGGATAAAGAGAGCATTGTTTTGAGAACTAAAGACATCCATATACATGTTCAAATTAGAGCTATCTAGAGAAAAGACATTTCTGTGGAAACCAACCTTGCAACCAACTGTATCTAGCAGTGACCGGTCAGTGTAAGGATGCTCAAAAAGACCTGCCAAAAACTTCACCCTAAGTATCCGTTCAACAGCATCATCAATCCTTGATAGAGGTATCTCATTTGATTCCACAAGATACGTCAAATCCTCCAAAAACTTTTCATACCTAAATGGAACCATTACCTGCATGCTCACTTCATCAGGGCTGGAAGTTATAAATAAGAGAAACTAACTCCAACAATTTAGTCTATTACAACTTCCCTTACCATATCAATTCCTGCATTGATAGCAGTTAAAATGCAGAAACGATAGTCTGCACCTAGAGGTTCACAAAGTTCATCAATGCCCTCCCAATCCGAAATTACAAATCCCTGCAGCAGAAACAAGGATGGTAAAGCACCAGTTTCCACATTCTAATTGACACAGGCACAAGAAGACTCAAATAAGAACAATGAAAGACAAAAAAACAACATTTCATTGTTCTCTCTCTGATATGCAGGAACAGATACAAGCAACTTATAGCTAAATGATGGACTTGGAGCGCACAGCCCATGGTAAAGCATGTAATTGTGTTATGTGACATACCTTGAAACCCAGCTTATCTTTAAGAATCTCATTAAGAAGAAAACGATCACCGTGTAGCTTTCTTCCGTTCCAACTTGAATAGGAGGCCATGACAGCACAAACTCCCTGAGATATACAGTCTAGATAAGGTGCCATATGAATCCTCTCTAAATCTTCATATGAAGAGATTGTATTCCCCTCATTTATACCTTCATGTGTTCCTCCATCACCAACATAGTGTTTAGCACAAGCAATCACATGCTTTCTGAAATCAGATAAACCAAAAAAGAAATTTTAAATGAAAAAGTTGAGATGATAGAAACTCATATACAAACTAGATAAATGCACAAGACGCTATGTCATACAGCAACCCACGCTACTTGAGTCTAAATACTAGATTACCATAATGAAAAATTAATTTGGAAGTTGAGTTATTATTCACCTTCCTGCAAGAAATGGGTAGCCATTTGAGTGTTCTGTGGGTGGACTCCCCTGCAACCCTGAAACAATGGAAGTCATCATCCTCACAATTTCAGTGTCTTCGCCATAACTTTCATAACACCTTCCCCATCTAGGGTCTCTGCATACCTGTTGGAAGAAAGCATACCAAAATTACATACTCCAAGAAAGTATCATGATCAGTAGAAGTCAAACAACAAAGTTATCTCCCTATTATCACAGTAATGGGAAAACTTAGACTCTATAGTTGAATTCATCACAAAAAAACCATCACCGACTTGGTTCCAACAGAATATCAAGTGAAGTGCCTAACAGTCTAGCACAGATTTTCTAGTTTCCACATCATTGATCTCTTGATTAAAATGGACAGGCATGAAAGAAGGATGAGTGTATCCGTGTGTTGAATTTTATTTCTGTTAGGATGTTCCAAGAGAATCATACTTCCAACCTACTTTATTGGAGGTGGAAGAAGGGACAATGAGGGAGATGCAGCCACAAGAAGGTCTTTTTATATCTCAAAATGACTAAATTATATGAAACAAAACTAACCAACATTTTCCACTAAATTTTAAAAGAAGCTACAGTTTTATTGCCTCCAGCGGGACAAAAGATGTATTAACCTTGATCTCCAAGCATTAGGTATCATATTTACTAATAACAATGCAAATACTAATATGCCACATTTCTTGCTAAAAATTTGATTAAACTTTAAACCCACACCTCTTCGCGATGTGAATCTCTTTACAGAAACATAGAAAAGCCAAAAAGTGATCCTACTCATTGAAGATGGGAAATTGAAGCGGCCAAGCCTTATCGATTTTCAACCATAAAATTAAGAATAATATTTCAAAAAACTTTAAATACAATTATTTATTGATTGATTTATTAAATATTAGAAAAATTATGATTTCAAAACCACCCATTTTTACTCCTCTTAAACTCCATAAATTGGTTTTGAATCACCCACTACACCTTTCTTAACCTCCCTCAGCTATACTACACCCTTCCTAATAACTTTCCTCGACTATTTCTGGTTCAACTACTAATTTATTCACCCCATACATAGTAGTTTCATTTTCATTTTCATTCCTCATACTATTATTTTTCTATCGCTTTTCATTCATTTTTTTTTTCTTTTTTCTCATCTCTTTCCCAAATTCTTTACAATCACATTCAACCTACATAATTACAAGAAATCAGACATCAAATATGTAGACTAAAAATAATAAGAGCATATGCTTATTATTTCTAGGCTCACTTCAAAAGATACCGTTAGTGTTTCATGCTATGCGGTAATGTGTATATGTGAATATGATTTTAGGAAAAATTACCTAGAATAATCTAATATTTTTATGATTTTCTTACAATAATCTCACCTATTAATTAACCATGAATAATCCTAACTTTAAGGGGTATTTGCCTTGAGTAAACTTGGTAACCGGATGACTTGCTATAATAAGTTTATTTTTATAATTATAAAAAAGGAAAGATAAATTAAAATAAAATGTCGGAAAAAATATTTAAAAATGTTAAAAAATATTCTGATTTTTTTTTAATTTTTCTGAATTTTTTATGTAAATTTTCAAAAAAATTTCTCTAATTTTACATTAATTTTCAGTTTATATTTCGGTGAATTACCTACAATACCAGGTCATGGGGTTACCCAAGTTTACTCAAGGCAAATACCCTCTAAAGTTGGGATTATTCATAGTTAATCGATAGGTGGAATTATTGAAGGAAAATTATGAAAAAGTGGGATTATTCTAGGTAATTTTTCCATGATTTTATTACAGTATTAGGATGTTTACATTTATATTACTAAAATTGTGTTATATATCTAGTACTACTTTTTACTGATTTATGATTTGTTATTTTTATTATGAAATAAAATGTAATCAGCTATCATATGAATTTGACAAGATGGTGACAGCAAGGGGATTCATTAGTACTTACAGCAACACAAGGAGCAAAGACGAAATGAGCTCCACTAGCTCTAACCTCCAAGGCAGTTGCAACCCCTATTCTGTGAGCTAGATCTGCATCCCTGCATTGAAGTCAACAAAATTTTCCTTATTTCACATATCTAGCAACTAATCTCTGAAAAATAACTGTTTTCACTAAGAACAATCAACCAACCTAGTGGCACCAAGATTAACATTGTGAGGAAAAATAGTAGCACCATACACGCTATTATTACCATGAACAGCATCTACACCATAAGCAATCGGAATACCTAACCGCGATTTCATCGCCAATTTCTGAAAACTATCAATCATATCAGCCCAATCAGACGACAATGCTTTCTCGAAAGGACCACTTCTTGGGCCAGCTTCACTCACTATACTACCTGGAAAACTTAACGACTCCATGAAAAATGAAAACAGAGAAATATACAGAACATAAACCTCAGAGAGAAAAGGAGAAAGAAAAAGCACCAACGCCAAGGTCTTTGAGGGCAAAAGAAGAAGCAACAGTACGATCAATTTGAGCCATTTGAGCTAGCTTCTCTTGTAGAGTCATTCGAGATAGTAGGTCTTTGATTCGTTCGTCAATTGATGCGTTAGAGTTTTTGTAAATGCAGTTATCTTCCATGGCTTTTTAGTTCAGTTCAGTAAACACAAGAGAGGGTCAGCTTATGAGAAAGAGTAAAGTGAGTCACAAGTTGGTATTAGTTGCAGCAAATGAGATTTGTGACATAAATATATCCTATTCTTTTTGGGGAAGCAAATTTGGCTATGAATTATTTATCAATTAAGTACTTTAATTATTAAAGCTTTTTCAAATGGAAAGAACATTTTCCAGATATCTAATACTTATCAAAACAACTATTTGGCAACTGTTTTGCGCCAAACAAATATGTCAAGCAATAATTTCTGACAGTTGGCCACCAATAGCTTGCATATCCTGCTCACAGTCAACAACTCCTATAGCGATATGCCTATATGTGCCAAACAGACCTATTGTAAGTTTGTAACACACAAGGATAAAAATTCCCTTGACAGTAAACACATTAACTTATTTTCAGGATGTATTGATAAAAGCATTGCTCAAAAACTATTCTAATTCAGTTTTGACTAATCAATGGCAAAAAAGAATCTTAGGTATAAATCATTTTGTCCACTCTTGAAAATATTCCTCCAGGCATGTCTTATATGTTTATTTATGGATGATGATCAAAAAGCAAGGGAACTAACAATACTAAAATATTTGATAGATTCTTTCCCGGTACACCACCTTATGGAATAGAAGTACAAAAATCCTAAAATATTCGATAGATTCGTTTTCATAACTGATAATTTAACAGAGCATAATAATCTTATGCAGTCTATTTACAGAAAAATAATGCCTTAGGCTCATTCATCGAGCAACTCCAGGCCTACAAAAGCGACATAGTTTAGGCAGGCAAAGTAAAATGCTTTCAGCTTTATGTACTGCAATTTTTTATTATGTGGTCACGCCATTTTTTAACATATAATTGCCACTCTTAACCAATACAATTATAGTTTAGTCTGATAACACTAGTGGTTATACAAAAATATAAAGAATAACAGGGATCATGCACCAGTCATTAACAATTAAAGCAGGCCTGTTTACACAGCATACAACTCAGGAATAGATAAAAGAATTTTTTTTCTCTACAGACTCATCCCTTTGTTACTCTTTGCATCCCTTTGACCACTCCTAATGAGGCAAACTCAAAGAGAGGGAAAGAGTAATTGCCAGGTGATGGAATCTCTTCATGGATCAAATGAGCGTTTTCACCAGCAGTTTCTTTAATAAAATTCGAGACTGTAGCTCCTATCTGAAACTCTTGAATCAATATTATATACCAAAGATGGAATACCGATCATCATAGTTAATCATTTATCCACAACCAATAACAATAAGCAAACAATATATTAAAATTTACTCGCAATAAAATTTGCATCACACATAAAATTCTCCATATCCACCAAAACGTTAACTAGGCTCGTTTTTGAGATTTCGGAGGCCTACGGGCAAACTTAGCCTCAAACTTTAATAAATATACAACATTATGTTATGCTACTTCTGTTAAGTGTCTTCCACCCATGTGGGGATCTTGACACTACAAAAAATGATGCATGCTTCTACGCTTAATTAAGTCTAGCTTGTCATTTATCAATATACTAGGATTATACCCGCGTAATACACGTTGTAGGTTTACTTTTAGTTTTATAAATTGTTTTGGCTAATAACATGTAGGACCATTTACAAAATTCAACAAAATCCTCATATGAAATCTTTCACCATTGCATGATAAGGCATGATAATTCTTATAAAGCTAAAAACAAAATTATTAATATTAGTATGAATATGAATTTGTAGAATCTTTGTCAATATCAAGTATTCAATTACAATTAAAACCACTTTAAATAAAACTCTTCATTGTCAATTTAGATTGTATTAGGGAAGATGAAGAGATGAGTTCCAAAACAACAATCTAACACTATTAGAGTGGCATTTGGCAAAGTGGTTTTAAAATAGTGATACTTATCACAATTGTTCCTGAATTAGTATATTTATGATATGATGATTAGCTATATTGACTTTTGGCATGCTTAATAAGCGTGAGGATAATAAATTTACATAAGAATGACTAAAACCCAATTAAATGTACCTATAATGTGAGTCTACTTGATGGATTTTACCATGCTAATAAGCATCACTAACCCAATTTTTTTAGAAAAATTAAGTGATAGAGCTTGCCTAAAAGGCAATTTAATACTATTTATTTTAAAAAAAAACAATCGATTTAGTGCATTATACTTCTTCACTCTCTTGAGTCTACGACTGATATCCTCCATTCAAAATGCCTCTTCTGCCTCTTTGGATTTCACTTAGGATATTAAGAAACATACTATATCTTAACTTTACTTTATTTTGTACTGATATGGATCATATTTGCTGCTTTGTTACTGTTAAATCTTAGCTTGAACTTTGAAAAAGGTATTCTCTATATCCCTCTTAGGGTTTTACTTTTTTCTCTTTTTCTTCCAAGTGATTTTGGTTTTATCTTAGTTTTCGTGATTTATTTTGAAGTAGTTCAAAATTGAATAAGCTTAAGGTAAGGTTTGCCAGAGAAATATAGGCATACATCTTTAATTTTTTCCAAACATGTTGTACAACTTCAAATCTGTCAAAGTGTTTACATGGAAATGCAAATCTCTTGTTCTAATTGCATTTTTATACTCTTGATGATATACATTAGCTTTGTTATTGTCTTAGCCGTAATCGATAATCCGTAATGTTGGAAAATAGGAAACAGAATATTATATCCATGTAAATATAGCAAGTAGAATATTTTGTTTATGCAAGAATTAAGGAAACCCTAGAAGTTGTATTAGTATATAAATTAGAGTTGTAACCAAGATTGATCAAGCTAAATGATGAGCTTCAATTAAACTCCAAAAAATTCTTAATTTTGTCTTGGTATCGGAACCGCAATAAGGGGGATTTCATCATTTACCAACGAAAAACCTACCAATTTTAATGGCGGACTTAGAATCCTTTGTCAACCCTACTGAATGTAACAATAAGCCAATTGTTGCAATTGATCCAACACTTAAACACCAACAAACAATCCACTGGTACCATAAGGAATGCACTAATTTCCATCTCACAATAACTAAACAATCAAAACTAGACCAAGTGGTCCATAATAATTCAACTTGCAATTAGTGGATGATGTCGGCTCAGTTATATCACCACTGACCCACCACAGCAAACGAACCCATTTATAGTCACTGAGCTCGGTATGATTCATTTGTGCTCTCCTAGAATATTCAGAACATAAAATCGAACTACGTCAATCAAAGTTTTGTTTTTGAATACTGAAAGAAGATTTGAATTACAGTAGTGGCAGAGATGGCTTACAAAAGTTTTCACCTCATAATCAAAGCTAATATAGCTGGTAAAAGATCAAATCAAAACTTAATACAGTAAGCTAACTGCGGTATAGAAGAACATCCGTACAAGTTAATAAACCAGATGAAAGATCCAAGCAATATCACCATACACAACCATATAGTTCAACTAAACAGGTTGTATCAATTCTTGGCAAGCCTAGATGGGACCTACTCATTCTAGATACCTTACATACTGTAAAAGAGGCTTACGCAACCATCAAACGAGAAATCATGAGATGGGGTATCAATTTTTATAGCGAGTATAATAGTATTATAATGGGTAAACTGATAGTGTTATGAACACACAAAATAATAGACTAATTAAGTAGATATCGTTAAAAGCACTTATCTTACACAGTTTAAAAACAAAACCATAATTCTTCCTTATTTGAAAAACCAAAGAACCCTTCTTCTCCCTCATTTGTTTCACCTACGGTCACTGCTTCAAGAACTTCAGTGATGGATCTTCAATAGCGAAGCTTCTTATATCTATTTGTAAGTTTTTTGCTTTGTAAGAAAAGAAACTCATCTCGGATCAGTTATTTTGTCGATATAAATCACAAACCTTAGAGATTTGAAATGCATACGAATTTCCGTCAGGGTTTATTGAACCCAATTGGGACTTGCATAGAAGTTGAGCATATCATGTGTCAGCAATGGTAGATCCAAAGTTCAGAATCTCATGCGGCACCAACAAATGTACGAAATTTTATGAAACATTTTCAGCAACTTTGGCAAAGTTTCATTTGTAATCAAAGGCCTTTTTACCCCAACAATTCAAAAATCAAAACTTTAACGTCCAAGGAATAACGTCCAAGGAATAAATAAATTTCAACAATGGCTTGATTTTAAGATTCAATTTTATTAAGTTAAACCAAAATCCTAGGCTTTTTTCACATTCACAATCATAACGACTGCTGAGGTTAGTAATTCCATTGAAGATAATATTTCCTCCTTATGATTAAAAAACCTTTCAACAACTCAAGTAGTTTTCCGATTAAACATTTTCTGATTACATGCTCATCAAATCAAGTGCAAAACCAACGAAACCTAGAAATTAATTAATCATCCAAAGGAAATTAAATGTACAAAAAAACATTCTTTTAATCAAAGATTTAATAGTTTTCACCCTAGAAATACCCAAAATTTGAATCCACATCAATCAAAATCAAAACTATTCTCCACATCAATTAGTAGCAGTTTTCAAAAAAATTAGGCATCCTAGAAAGTAACAAACTTGAAATAAATTCACCTCCAAAATCCTAAATTCCGCAAAAAATTAAAAAGAAACACCAATATTGTAACAAAAATTACCATAGTCCAAAAACACCACAACTGCTCCAAAAAAATTCAAAGAGGATAGTGCTCTAGAAAAAGTCAATGTTATGCATAAAAAACCAAATTAACATTGATAAGCTCGTTAATATTAACAAATATTCAATTATTCAAAGAAAATAAACAAAAAACAATCAAGAAGTAACGATCTAACAAAATTCACGAACATGAAAATTAAGATTAAGATTAAGATTAAAGAATAAAACATCAAAATTAAGAATTTAAAATTAAGATTAAGATTAAAGATTAGAACATCAAGATTAACAATTTAAGATTAAGATTAAAGATTAGAACATGAAAATTAAGATTAAGATTGAAAATAACTTTAAAATCAAATATAGTTTCTGATTTAGTGGGACAGCTCACAGCCGGCGGGCAATGACTCACTGCTGCCGGCAGGCGGCAGTCCCGGAGGCCTACTACCGGTTGACTTGAATGCGGGGACGGGGTGGCGACTGTGGCTGCCAGGTATAATGTAATTTTTAGGAATTTTTCTATTTAGGGGTTTATGAGAGAGAAAGAAGAATGAGGGTCAGAATTCGGAAATGTGGCGCTTCTTTTCTCAATGGCTGAATTTCGGAATAAAAACCTAGGGCATGTGGCAGGGGTATCCAACAATAGATCTACCCCTGTGTGTCAGTGCTCTCGACCTATATTAATTTGAGCAAAAATCATGTTATTATGGTTAGCAACAATTTTAAAATTCCAATTTATGGTTATAAGTGTACTACTCTGTAATGGATTCTATGACTAATACAACTGATATTGCAAGCGTAGCTGATACAAGTAGTCTAGGCCCCACTCTTAAGTTCATTTACAACATGAGAAGAAGAGCAAAATCAATCACTGCATAATTATGTCATATTTATGTGGCTTCTAGAAGGACTTTCAAATAAAAGGTCTTACTCGTTTTGTTTTGCTAGAGGAAATTTGTTAAAATTTTTGCATAGCTTTCTTTTTAATGTGTTAGAGCAATATAGTCGAATACAATGTATATAAATAGAAGGTTTGGGAGCTATTACATTATATGCTTATATTTACAAAGGATTATGGTCACTCACTAGGAGTTACCGAACCACTCAAACTCTCTTCTTTTTGTACAGCTCTTCTAATTCTGCAATTGTTTTGTCTTCTTTATATCCATTTTTGTGTTGATTTAGCAAGCATAGTTGAATTCATTACAATTAATGTTATGCTATTTTTATACTTAGGATGGAGGATCATTGTGTGAACAGTGAATATCTGACAAGAAGTAAGCAATTCATTCTCTTTGATATATTAACATGAGAAAGTGATGTTTTTTAATTTTATTAAGGGTTGGATGTGAAATTCATATTGAATATAGGGTTTTAAAACCTAAGAACATGGAGAAGGCTATGAAATGGGCCAGGAAAATAAAAGAAGAAAGTTGGCAAATGTTGAGTGTGGAATCAGAAGAAAAGAAAGAAGTTATGTGTACACCAATAACCGTTTCCTTGAACTTTGTAGATGGTATTGATTATCCAAAAACCATGAAGATCTTGAGTAGTATTGGAGGAGCTGAAATAGTAGTTATGATTGACTCACAATTTCATTTCATTAGCTACAGTTGAGAAGTTTCAAATACCTATTTCTTCTAAAAGGTTTGGAGTAACCTTGAGTATTGATGATAATGTAGTAGGAAGGGGTGAACGTAGAGATGTGTCCTTTAGCCTGGGGTAGTAGAAATTATTGAAAATTTCTTTACTTTATAGTTGGGACACAATAGATCGTTTCCGCTAATTAGAAGTTATGAGTGATGCAATTCCAATGAAAGGGTACCAAAGTGATTAGGGAGATCTAAAATCTTTTTCAAGTCTATAATGAAAACCATACGAAGAGAGGGATGTGGATTAATGGTCGAGCTAAACAAATTTGAGGTAACGAGATACATGTAGCAGAGCATACGGTTGATTCTTTTGCGGATATATCGTATTCAATTGAGGTATACTACACCATTCCAAGGTTTTTCATATGCTTGATAGGTTACCTCCAGAACGAGAGATTAAGAAAATGGTGGAAGACATGTTATGGGCATGGCATAATAAGACTAATCAACAATCCTTTCTCTATTCAAGTGTTCTTAATAAAAAGGATTGTTCATCAAGGTTTTTTTTGGATTATCAAGCCCTAAATAGAGAGATTATTGCTGATAAGTACCCTATTCTCGTTATAGATGAATTATTGGATAAACTTCGTAGAGCTTCAATTTTCTATAAATTGGATCTTAAATCCGAATATCCAAAAATTCACATTACAAATATAGATGTTCTCCAAAAAAAAGTTACTCACAGCAACACTGCAAGCAAAGGTTTACGAGTAATGAGCTTAACTACCGCTAACTTCCAATGCATTTAGAACCTCGTAAGCCATATCTGAAAACATGCATCAAGAACTGGACAAATTCACCTCTTTTCCCCAAATAAAACTCATTGAAAACAAAGCAATATGAGGTTTCACACAAGTGGAAAAACAAGATGAAAACATAACTAAAGTAATAGGGAGAAGAACACACAATGTATAAGGTATCTTGAATACCTACCCATCCACAAATGTTTATTTTATATTGGATTCAACAATACAAGTATAAAATAGCCCTCTCTACTTGACAACCATCTCTCAAGCCAAATATCTCCCAATAATGGAGATCACATAATACTAACTTTAATGCCCATTACTTTATATTAGCTCTCACTTAATGTTGTGTGTTGATTTTATGAATGCATATGCCCTTTTATAGAGGGTATACATCTTTCTAGAATTTCACATTAACTCTACATTAAAGCATAGAAATAAACTAGAAAGAATGTCCCCTTTAAAATTTTAATGCCCAAAACGTTAGCAAACACTGACTGTTTAGAGTCTTAGGACCCTTAGACTATCGCTCGTTCGAGCCACCACCTTGCTCGTTCAAGCGACCCTTTTATGAAGTTACTGCTTGTTGCTAAAAATTGTGCTCGGACGAGCACTCATCTTGCTTGAACGAGCACAGTGCTCTAACACTCTCTATTTAATTTTTATATGTTGCCTTGTTCGAGCAACCACCCTACCATGCTTTGCCTCATTAAAGGCATGGTCTAATATCCTTAGTGAAGTCCTTTCACGCCTAGTTCAAGGCCACTCTTACCTTGTTCAACACATCTCATATACTCCAAATCAAACATCTCATGTATCGACCCAAACTTCAACTCACTATAACTCGACATCCCCATCGTCCTTATCCAAATTACAAGATAAGACATGTTTGGTTATTTGTTCAAAGTCACTGTCATCAGTAATGATAAGTGTGTTGGACTTAAGGGGAAGATTGCTATTGCAAGTAGTACTGTAGAGTACTAATGTACATTCTTGGCACAACATTATCAAGTTTGTGGCCTAGGCAACCACCATCAACTTGTAACTCATACAAATTACTCTCACTCCATTTTCCCTTCATGAGCACTAAGCATTATGCTAAATAACAGTCATTATAACATGACTCGGGCGAGTTGTAATGGTTTTCCAAGCGACTATTCCGAAATAACGCGATTCTTAAGGGGCTGTTAAAAAACGCCGAGTTGACTCGGATTTCATATGTTTTGGGCTAGTTGAAACGGAATTTCGCGGAAATGCGGGCGAGATTCGTTTTTCTTCATGAGTTTTTGACTGTGACTGTAAGTCCACCATTAAAGCCCAACCCCTAATCTTAAATCCCACGACAATCCGAGCTCAAAGCTTAAATGAGTTGAATCTCGCAAGGTATCTAACTACTACTTAAATGAGTTGAATCAGAAAGATAGAAATGAATAAGTAGTAGAATAGAAAATGGAGAAGAGAAATAAGAGAGATAAGGTAAATTTGGAATCAGAGAGATGAAAAGATAGGAATAGGAAAAGTCAAAAGGAAGGTGTGTATAGACTACTGTGTAAAGTAAATAAATTCAGAAAAAAAATGGGGGGGGGGGGGGGGTGTAAATTTTAAGGGAAATTCTACATGGTAAGCACCAGGTTAAGGGAAACGCCTGCTATAACTAGTCTTATTTGCCATTCTACCAAATATCACTCAACTTTTGCAAAAACATCTACAATAACTATAATGGTAAAAAACGTTAAGTTTCCGTTAAACTATGAAATTACCTGATTTCCCTTGTTTAATTTCTTAACTTCCCTCCTCTTTTAAGCGTATTTATTTCTTCATTTTGAATGCTTTCCCTTGTCACGTTACATCCCATCATCATAAAAACTCCTTCATCTTCTTCTTCTTAGTGTTGTGGCGATTTTCAACCTAAAGCTTCGTTCTTATTTTTCGTTTTCATCTTCTGAGTGCTTTAGTTTGGTGGCGATTTTCAGGTATGTTTTCTCTCCTCTTTTCGTTCCTCTGTTTTTGTACTATGTGTTAGGGCATTGAGATTGCTTTGAATGAGTTATGCCCCACAGCAGGCAGAAGATATTATTGTAAGCACTTATCAAGTAATTGGAAGAAGAAATTCCCTGGACCATTGCTTTATGCTATGTTCTGGAGAGCTGCAAATGCATCTTCAAAATTCAAGTTCAGAAAAGCAAGGGAAACAATTGATGGAGCTGATCCAAAGGCAAGGGAATGGCTGGCAGACATTGGTGACCAATCAAGGTGGAGCAAACATGCTTTTGATCCATTAGTTTGTTGTGATGAGAACAAAACCAATTTCGTTGAAAGTTTAAATGCAACACTTGGTGTGGACGGGTCTAAACCTGTTTTGACTTTGCTTAAAGGTGAGCACTAACCTAAGTATCAACAATTTCCCCAAGAATTGAAGGTCTAAACCTGTTCTGATTTTTTTTCAGGTATTAGAAGAGTCACCATGGTACGTATGGCTACTAGATTGGAAAAGAGTGAGCAATGGAATGATGAAGATGTATGTCCAAAATTATGTACTAGAGTCCAAACACTGATTTCTAATTCTAGGACATGTAAGACATACAAATCAAGGAATGGATGTTATGAAGTGAGGGATGGTAAGTCTATATTACCAGTTAGCTTGACTGAGAGGACGTGTCTATGCAATACTTGGCAAATCACAGGCATTCCATGTAAACATGCTGTGAGGACTATACTCCATTCAGATCAAGATCCACTCAAATTTTGTAGTGAGTGGTATAGCTGCAAGAGATACAAAGAGGCATACAAGCACACCATTAGGACCATACCAGACACAAAACACTAGCCAGAAAGGGAAGATCCTGTGATAAAGCCCCCCCCCCCCCCCATTGAAGAGAAGTATTGGAAGACCTGCTAGGATTAGGAGAAGGGCAGCTGATGAGGAAAGAAAGGGGAAGAGGTCTACAACAGTCAAGTGCAGTAGGTGCAAGGAGTATGGGCATAATATGAAAACATGCAAGGGAGGATTGACAACAAAGGAAAAGAGGAATAAGACAGCAACTGCCACTCGATCTTCACAACCTACTGAGCCTAAAGGAAGAACTAGACCAATCACAAGGGCATTTTCTTCTCAGCCTGTTATTAGGGGTTAAGCAATGTAATACTGCTTTTGGTTGTATATGTATGATATGATTATGGTCTGCTTTTAGTTGATTTTGGTTGTTAATGTAAGAAAACAGTATGTAATGTATGCTTTTGGGGTTTTTTGATGAACCCGAATAGTATGTATGTATGCTTTTGGGTTGTACTTCTTTTGGGAAAAAAATTAATGAATGCTTTATGATACTTATGCTTTTGCAACATATTTTGAACATCATAATACTGCTTCAAATCCGTTTGAACATAATATTACAAGAGGAAGATACTTCCTGAACAAGCTTTACATTCTTTAAAGAACTAAACAACAAAAAAAGCCAATAAACCCTAATCATAATCTTAATTCTTAATGATAATTACAAGAATTAAAAGACCAAGAGTAGTCATAATCTTCGTCATCTTTTGTAGTTGCTTGATTTTCTTCCTTTGAACCATCAAGTCTGTTTCCATTTGGGTAGACATTTCACCTCCATAAGCTTCAGAAACCATATGTCTTCCATGTCTGGTCAAGTCTTCTTCCTTCACCTAGCTCAAAAAGGAACAAGCTTTGCATTTGTAGTACAATCTCAATGGGTTAGCACTTGAATCAGAAACCCTAATTTCCAAAATTCGTCCTTGTAGACCATTGCCACACCTGCATCTAACAGCGTGAATCTCCTTAACGTCCATGTCTGTCGCTAAAATTGGAGGTCTTGAAGAAATTCTTGAGTGTATAGATGATGAAGACATTTTTAATGAGTGTATGAAAGCTTGACTTCAATGGTTGTTCAAGGGAATGCGTGAAATGAAGAAGAAGGAGCATCCTTTTATTAGAATTAAACAAGAGCAATTAAGTAATTTCATAGTATAACGGAAACTTCAACACTTTTTTACCATTATAGTTACCTGTAGATGTTTTTGCAGTAGTTGAGTGTTATTTGGTAGAATGGCAAATAAGAATAGTTATAGCAGGCGTTTCCCTTAACCTGGTGCTTACCATGTAGAATTTCCTTAATTTTAATTATTAAAGTATTTAAGTTTTTGTATTTTTACTTTTTATTGTTTTTTTTTTTTTTTTGAAATGTACTTTATTGTTAGTCATATACACTCTTTTATAGTACTCATGTGTTGATTATTATAAGAAAAAATTTAATTGTATATGTGTATCAATTGTAATTATATTTTTTCAAATGTATAATAACAAATCATAATTAGTATTTTAAGATAAATGACAGAAAATTGAAATATAAATTACTAAAAATATTAATTTAAAAGCAAATTACAAAACATAATTTTGTACAACAATCGCGACCCGTTCCGCGATAACCGAATATTTTCCATTCCCCATGATCCGCGATCGTGACCGTAATCGCGACCGCGACCGCGTTTTTGCACCATGGCACTAAGCTCCCTCTAACGAGCCTCAAAATGCCTCCACTAGCCTTGAAACTGCATCCTTCAGTCTCCAATCTACCTAGTGAAATGAGTGTTCTTAATCCTAATTTTTATGTTATATTATTTAAACTTGAAGAAAGCTTTGTTAAATTTGTTAGTAGAATATGTGTTTAATCGTGAAGAAAGCTTTGATCTTGAATTTTGTTAATGAGGTTATTAATTTTCTGGAAGAAAGAGAAGAACGGAGGATGCAGTAAGCTACGCGCTACTCAAAATTTTGAAGAAAGCTATATTAAATTCAATATATTAGTACTTTCTTTTTTCTGCTTTTACTTTTTCTAAATTCTACCTAAATCTATGTCATTTTTCATCTCTACATTATTTTCTCTATACTTCTATATATAATTCAATTTTATCATGACTTGTAATCCATAAAAATAACTAATTTATGTTTGCTTGGGGTTCAATACTTGTTTTTTTGGTTGAAACTTGAAATTATTGGATTTATAGGTTGAATTTCACAAATCATGGGATTAAATTAACAAGGGAAGATGAAATCCCCGATCAATACTTTGCTCTGTTTGCATTCTATCAAACTTTTTATAATGTTCAATATGTTGTATGATGTTTTATTTGCATCCAATGTTTGCTGAATATCGCGACTTAACTTTTGTTATCTTCATAACTTGAAATTGGATTGATTTTGCTATGGCTAAATTGTGTTCATGTTTTTGGTTGTGCACCATGGCACTCTGAACCCTGGATCTGCCACTGCTGATCGTCTTTCTCCAAAGTATAAGAGAAGGAATGCTTGATTATGTGTTCAAAGTCATTGTCATCACTAAGCATTAACACTCACAAAACAAAAACTTAAAACTAAGAAACTAATCAACTAACCTACTGGCTCCAAAATTAACATTGTGAGAAATAACGGTAGCACCATAAACTTTATAGGTACCATGAACAAGTCAACAGCATAAATGAGCGAAACCTGAACCTCAGTTCCATGGCAACTTAGAAATTCATCAACCATGTCATCCCAATCGGAAAACACTGCAAACTCACAAGGCGTAATTTCTGCACTCAGTATACTACCTGCAAAAAAAAGCAACGATATCGTAAATTTGTAGGTTTTCCCAATAGACAAACCCTAGGAGAGAGAAACATGTACCAATGAGGCAATACTAATATATTGATCGCGAAAGGAAAGCAATGACACGCTCGATTTGAATCATATCAGAAAGGTTTTGTTGTAAAATTATTCGAGAAATTAGATCACTAATTGGATCTTTAATTTGTGCGTAAGGGTTAGGCGAACAGCAGGTGGGTTCTTGAATTCTTGCGTGCATTTGCAGTGGAGCTCCAGATTTGGAGAAGCAAATTGAATGAGGAAAAGAGGAACAGTGAAAGAGGCAGATTAATAATGGTTGATTGGACAAACGGTGATATATAAAATATGGCGGGACAATGAGATTGCCAAGAATTCTAAATTCTCTCTCCCCTTGTTGGGAAGGATTTTTTAGTGTACTATTGTTAAATGGATATGTAATTACATGTAGGATGGGCCTCAGATATTTTAGGGCCCCTGGCGAAATAATATATTAGGGCCTTTTTTATTTGTACTTCATCATCTATGACCCTTCTACAACCATTAACTTTGCTTTTTTGATATGGACCCCTAGGCGACAGCCCCTCTTGCCCACCCCTAGGGTTGGCCGTGATTACATGTTATAAAATTATAATTTTCTTGTTATGTAAAATAGATAGAAGATTTTAAAATATACAGTGCTTTTAATGAAAAAAATTTGGTTGTTGATATAAGTATCAATTAAAGTTCTCTTACTTTTTAAGGAAAATCTGGATATTCTTCTAATAACGTTAACATAATGATTTTTTGTCATTCTCAAAATAATTTTTGATTTCATGTATTTTCTATTTCTTGATGAAATATTCTAAAAATTAAAATTTTATTGAAGAAATTTTACTTTTAGCAAATAATTCAACATAAAAAGGCAAATATATATTCTAACAAATTTTAATTAGAAATCTTAAGTAACTTTTAAATTTAAAATTATAATATTCCAAGAAAATTAAAAAAAACACATCTTATAGTGATGTACTACTCAATACTCATATTTTAAGGAATAAGTTGATGTTAACTTATTTATAAACTATTCCATATGGCAAATCACTGTAAGAATGACATGTGAAATTTCAGTCTTTTTATTAGGTTGTATGATGCAGTGATTAAAAATTTCCAAGTCCTTCCTATTTTTTTAAGGGTGAACAAAGTTTAATCTAAAGAAACTACATCTTGTGCGATCATTATAAATATATAACGTGTTAAATGGCAGAATATACGTGTAATCAAACACAATCAATTACAATTTGCAATTCAATTATATACCATAAATGAACTTCATAGAAACATAATTCTCTCAAAACCTAAGTTCCTATAATATCTCCACAAAAATGTCATCAAAACAATTAACATGGAAAACAAGATGATTAAATCATCGATTACAAAAGAAAATCATCATGCAATAGCAAGAACGTTGATCCATCATGAATCATTTGATGTTATGAATTATGATGCAACAATACGATGAAGAACAACAAATTCTTTAAAGGGAAGGTAATAATTAATATTTAACATTATCAATAATTGTTAATAGAGTGAGCTATTCGTAATTGATCATGTCATTGTTAATAGCCGAGTTACGAATTTTCGACGTTTTTTTCGATGCTAATTTCAATCGATATTAAATATGTTTTCCGACGCTTTTAACTGTGTATAAAAAAGATTTCGCTCCTTAAAATCATACTACAATTTCACGATTTTAGACGCTTTGAAGCGTGGAAAATGCTAATTTTCCAACTCTTTTAACTTTGGGAAAAAAGATTTCGCGCCTTAAAACCAAACTACAATTTCACGATTTTTGACGCTTTGAAGCGTGGAAAATACTAAATACTTTCAACGCTTTCTTGTGTGAAAATTGCTAAATTTTTTTGACGGTTTCAAGTGTCAGAAAATGCTTAATATTTTAGACGCTTTATACATCTAAATGAAAATAAACTCTTTAAAGCCATAATTATCTATCATCACCCCAATATATATTAGCCTTTTTCATATTATATAAAATTCATCAAACATACATAATTACCAACAAATATCATACCAAATCAATCATATCCACAAAAGTATTAGAATTTGATATTCATATACGCACAAAGATTCGTCGATGTAGCAAATGCCTGATTTGAATATTCACATACACACATACATTCGTCGATGTTAAATAGAGCAAAAACTATAGTGCTAAAAGTTTGTCAAAAGTTAAAGGCCTCCAAATTTATTGTCATTATGTTGCATTATCCACTTTAGTGCGAAGACCATCGCAAAAGATGATTTGTTGGAATATGAACATCAACAACAAAAATCTTCAACAAATCAAACAAAATGCACAAACTTTAGCCAAAAGACATACGCCCTATTTATGATTCAAGGCCAACAATTATTTTCAAATATGGGATTACCTTACCAAACTCCCCATGAATATATAAAAGTTTATGTAAGTCATTATCATATCTACTTCATCCAATTGCAATCAAAATTGTACATAACATGTAAATATTAGTAACTACACTTCTACCATACGCACTAAAAAGTAACATGAAAAAGATTTGATGGATGATAAAATTAATAATGATTCTTACTTGTCCTTTGATTTTGTTGTAACTAATTAAAGAATGAAGATAAACGACCAAGTTAAGTGAGAATTTTTTGATGTTGAGCTCTTAGTTTTTGAACTTCTTCATGTTTTTTCAAAAGTTGGGAAGTAACCTCATCATTTCTTTTTTGTAATTGGAAAATAACCTCATCATTTTTTCTCTCAACAGACAATAGGTAGGATTTAAGCTCCATAACATCACTGGAAGTACCACCACAATCACCCATCTTGTTGTTTCGTAATTGAGCTTCAATACCAAACACATGAGATCTAGTAACCCCATGACCATAACCAACAACACGTTTATTAGGTTTGTCGTCTTGATACATCATCTCATTAAAAACTTCTGTCTCAATCACCTCACGAGGTTGTTTCGAATCACGTAAACGTTCATTAACCATACTTTCAGCAATGTCTTATAAAAATACAAAAGTATAAATAAAATATGCAATTACAGTTGTCATAATGATAAATATTTCCAATTCAATACTTTAATATACCATGAGTTCTTGAGTGCATGTACCCTCTACATAACCACCACTCTTTGTAGTGTGTATGTTTCCACATTTCTAGCCCACTAGGTTCTCTTTGATTCAACCTAACCGATATAAAAGCAACGAATTATCACAAAAAAAATAAACTTATCACAAATAAATGCATCAAATAGGATTTAAGTAATCTAGCAGCATCAACAAACAAGCAAATGCAAGTGTCTTATTATAAGCATTAACAATAATTGTAGTCATGCTTAAAAATTCAGTTTTCCATTGAGTATAACTCTTTGACCCTGTAGTATGTACCTGAGTATGCATTCCTTGAGCTATTTTTCCCAATGTTGATAATTTCTCTCAATGTTAAATTATTAGAAACTAACTTGAACGTTTTGACTCTGTCGATGTTGATAATTAATTGTAATACACTATGTACAACTATCTTGAATTTCTGAGGCCTAGTAAGAAACCAAGCTAATCCCTTGTTTATCACATTTTTAGGCATATTCTCAACAATCTTTTCCTTTGACACATTAAGCTGATAATAATGCCTTTAAAGCTCCCACTTGAAATGCTTCCACTTCATATTTATATGTGACAATACCATTCGACGAATCTCTTTCGTATCAGGTAACACAAATTTATCCTATATATATGGTGAGAATCTCCTTTGTCAAAATAAGCATATAGTGAGAATATTCGTATCAAATTATAATAATAACAATAAAGAAAGTTTGATGCACACCAAAGCCATTTTAATAATCCTTTGCTTGTAATGAACATCACCACGCTTGCAATTTTCTGCTCCAAGTGGACAAAAGGTTCCATCCTTTGACAATTCAAACAGAAAATGAACAAGTACAAGTCCCCCTTCTAATTGGTTGACCATATTCATTAAAATGAACAATGATCCTTCTTCATGATGGTAAGCACCAAACATGCTTAGCAACTATCGTCCCCTCTACTATTCCTAATTTTAGAGGCTCATTCTCAATCAAAAAAATAATTAATATTTGTAGAAACGCTTAGAGATTATGAATGCAACAAGAGGGGGGTGAATTGTTGTATTGCTCTTTTGAGTATTTTTGCCCTGTTTTGCGGAATTTATACTTTATAAAAATACTTAAACAAAAAAAGCAAGAAAGTAAAAATAGAGACAAGGATTTTTACGTGGAAACTTTCTAGGCCTAATAGAAAGAAAACCACGATCACTCAGGATTTTAAGCTTCTCTTTATGTTTTAGACAATCAGTACAATTACATAAATCAATTCTCTTCTTCTTCTCTTCTAGGCCTCTTCTTTACACTTTCTCCTTCTCTTTCTCTTCTCTATATTCTCTCGTTTCCCCTTAGACTTCCCCAAGTCTAATTTACAAACACTCAAAAAAACCCTTACAAATAATTTTCTCTAAATTGGATAAAGACTAAAATATTGCATAAGAAAAATATTAAGAATTAATTGGCAAATGAAAGAATGAATATTTTTCTCACTTGGGTGATCTCTCTAGATGTTTTGGTTAGGGCACAGTACCACACTATATTAGCCGGTTATAAAATTTCTTTTATATGAGATAAACCGTGTAATTCATCCATGATTCCCTTATTCTAAGATGTGGAAATGCGGAGAATTGCCTTGGAGGTTACTTCAATCCATACGATTACAATTAGGTAACAATTAGCTAATAATAGTAAGTTAAAGACTTATTCAACTAAACCTAGCTTCTTCCCTATTTTTGTGGAGAGAAATAAGGAGACTTATTCTCAACCCTTAGATTAATTTTAATTAATTTGCCAATTAATATCTTATGCAATTATTTAATATTTAAACCGTAGAATCAACTAAAATAAAGAAAAACTAATTTTCCTACGTTTCTTTAGTTGACTATCTTCTCAGACCTGCTTCGCTGGGAACACTTTTCAGAAGTAAAGATTACAGAGTTACCTTTGTCGCAAAAATTGAGAGATACTTAACAAATTATGTTTCAAATTCTCGACTAAAAATACATTGTCAATTGCATGGGAACTTGACCTTCCTACTTTTCCTTTGGCAATAATTTCGCCTTTCATATTGTCTCCAAAGGTCACAGTTCCTCCATCATAGGCTTCTAGTGAGAGAAATTTTGTTTTATCACATGTCATATGCTTGGAACAGCAATGTCGAGATACCATGAGCTGTTCCCCCTCACTAGAACCTCTTTTCCTTTTGACGTTTCGTCGTGAATGGCCATGAGATATAAATTAGCAGTTTCTTCCTCAACTGGAGCTTCAGTTTTAGCTTCGCTTTCAGAGTCTCCCCATGCAACAATCATGGCTTTGAGAAAGTCAGTCTTATTGAAGTTTCCTTTCATCGGTTGTCTTCCTGTTTCCCTTGCCTTCCCTTTGCCCTTCTTATTCTTCCATTGAGGGCACTCCTTGATGAAATGATCAGTGCTTCCACACTTGTGACATTCGTAGTTGGTTTTGGTATTAGCAGTGAAACAGTCGCATTATTAATGAGATTTCATTAGTCATTTTTAGCGCCTAATTTTCTTCCCTTAATATTTATCATTCACTAATTAAAATTTAATTAGTGATGGTAGAAATTTGAAAATTTTCTACGATGATTAGAAACTTGTTAATTCGTAACGTGGTTATGAATCGTAACAAGAAACGTAAACTTTGGAGGTAAAACTTAAAGTTGAGCAACTACCGATAATAGTTCGAGAAAATTTAATTATTACCCGATCATATTATTTAAACATGATGGGAGTAAATTAAATATTTCATACACATATACAAGTGATTTTTAAACATATAGTATAAGTCACATAACTTGTTACATGTACAACAATTTTTACCCAAACTTTAAACTATCTTAGATAAATATTTCTTACACTATAATAGATCAAATGATGGACAAAAATCATCAAAAACATAGCCCCAACCAGCCATGCTAAAGCTGTCCTAATCCCTCTAATAGCTCTTTCTACACTTACACACACAAGCTAAAAAGTCTACCCAAGAACCCCTTTTGTTCTAACCTATGTTGGGCATCATTACATGCATGCAAAGACCAAATACAAAGGCCAAAAACATCTGATTTTTCTGTAGAAAATCAGCCCTCCCATCATCTTCATTTCACTCATAAATTGTCATCTAATACACCCACAAACTCATTCAAACAACTTCCCTCAAGAATCTCTATAAGTCCTACATGTTTCTACTTCAAAACCTCACTAAAACCACTTGAAAAACACACATTTTAGTGCATAATAGTTGCTGTCCGGATTATTAAAATCTTCATATACTCCTTAAACTATTCATATAAACACATACAAGATCATCTCTAACCATCTCCAACAACAACACTTTCATTCCCGTACAAAAACACTTACAAAAAGATTATCTATATGAAGTTTATGAACATAAAAACTTCATAAAAATATTATTCATTTTATCATACTTCATCCATACCACTTTGGAGCATTCTTACAAGGTAGCCTAAATTCAAGTTACAAGCTTTGTTTTTACAACTTATACTAGAACAAGTAAATATAAAAATGATTTTTGTATAAAATCTTTCTCATAAATCAAGTATGTTATAAAGATATATTTTATGACTAAAAAGAGGAAAAATCATCACTTGTATAAATGTATAAAAAAAAAAAATTGGAAACTAAGAAAATGTATTTTCACACTCTTATAAATTTTGTTACTTAAAGGATTAAAGTAAAATTATGGGACTTGATTAAGTATGTTGCTCAACATAATAAGTATACTCCAAATATGTTAAAATCATCACAAGTATTAGTTTAACAACTCCAACTAAGGCAAGTTAAGTGCATGTTAGAAATCTAAAATTTTTATTGATTTTTGGATGAATGCAATATGTTTAGTTGAAGAGTTGGAGTTGAGACTTGAAGGGCAAGGACCCGAAGTTGGAACCACTTCTAAGAACACATCGGAGCTTACGTAGGAGCTTACGAAATACTTATGTAGGCTTGGAGTCGAGGTATGTCACATGGGGTGATTTTTAAAGGGTTTAAGAACAAGTTGGGAAAGTTTTGTATAAACTTGTTTTTTTTAAAAAAAATAAATAAAATTCCCAAAGAGAAGTTCTTAAATCTTGAAAAATGATATCAAAATGATAATTTTGAGTATGCAATGATTTATTACATGTATTATTATTGTGGGCATCATGCATGTTGATTTTAAGAATTGTTGTATGTTTAAAGGCATGATTTACACTACTTTGTGAAAGTAATTGTGATGAAATGTTTTATGGACTTAGAAAATATTTGAAATGCATTTTAAGAGTAATTTCCAGTAGCTACATGTTAAAATAATATCTTAAATAATTTTGTTGAAATTTATTCGTTAAATCGATATTTTAATGGGTTTTAAGGTGTTAAATACTCTTATTATGAAATATGGTATTACATAAACTCTTGATCATCAAAAATAATTAATAACATCATATTATAATGTCTCCAACAAGATTTGGCCAGAATATATTTATTTTAAAATTTTTCATGTTTTTTTTGAGTAATCGTTAAATTGTTTATCGGTAAATCGTTAAATAGTAAAATATAAAATAATTAACAAATGAAGGCATATGGACTTGAAATTTTTATCACATACTCATATGGACAGTAGCTATATTTGGTAAAATTTTGAGAAGATTTTGTTGACGTTGGAGGACCTTAATAGTTTTTACTCGGTTATTAATAATCGGTAAGTTAGAAAACGATAAAATACAAAATAAATAATAAATAGAATCTTTTGGGCATGAAAATTTCATGAGACACTTATATAAATAGTAGGTACATGTGGAAAAATTTATAAATATTTTAGTGAACATATATGGACTTAAATAAATTTTATTCGGTTTATTGGTAAAATAACAATATTAATTATTAAAAATACCCCACATGATTTTTAAAGGTTATTTAAAATTTTATATTCCTTAAAATAGTTTTTGGAGCATCATAAAATTTTATATTATTTTATTCGGACTTAAATAATTTTAAATTGATTTTATTTGATTTATCGATAATATGTTTATATAAAAAGCTAAAATATCATACATGACATTTATAAGTTTAAATGAGCTAATAACAATATTATATAACTTCTAGAACTTTGGTAAAAATTTATTAAGCTAAAAATTAATTATTTACTAATTTATCAAATTCATAAATATTGTTTAATTATTTAAAGGCGTAATATTGTTAATTAAATTTGAGTAAAAATAGACCTATATCAAAAACATATAATTTTGTTAGTAAGCTACTGTATCATAATATAAATAAGTTTTACTTAGATGGTTTATAATTTTATGGATTTAAAACATCATTTAAATAACGATAAATACCTAAATTGTCGAAATAATCGTAAAATCATTATAAATTTGTATAACCAATTATAATCTGATGGGACAACCTTAAATTCATTCTAATTAAGTTATTATCATGACTTCACTAATGTGGGCCTTGTTGGAGAATTAATATGTATTTTGTAAATCAATTATCGATTTTATTACCAGTAAAACTATCTCGTATTTAAGAAAATAGTGTTCTATGAAATCTCCTATGACAAAGATTTTATAGACTTATGAACTAAATTATATTTGTTTTGAATGAATTTCAAAACTCTTTTAAGTTATATTACTTTAAGAAGGATTGAAATGAAACATTTTAATGGTTTCCTTGAAAAATCGTATAGAATTTTTAATCACGTTTTGTTACGATGCATTTCCACACATGCTAGTGATGCCCCAATATAATACAAAGGTTATATTTGATGATATGATTATGCTATGTATGTTTTACCCATATGGGAAAAATTATGATTTGATTTTGCTATGTTGTAAAGAAAATATGTTTGCTATGTTGCAAATAAAAGATGTTTATCATAAGGAAAAAGTTAATATTTTTGACTTTTCAATGTTATTGAAATTACAAGGTATATATTATATACAAAAATATTTTAGCCTAAATGGCGGGTACATATGCCACAGCAAATGTTGTGTGCATGATTAAACGCTCACCAATGTTAGCGTGTATTGTTCACAATACCATTGTGTTACACTTGCCGGACATGCCGGCGGACGGTAGACCGACTACCAAACGAGTCACAGGATGACTCACAGAGTACCATGTAAAAAGTTATGATATGAGTTTGAAATTGATTTGGATCCATTGAGATCTTATGGTTTATGATGAAATATGAGAACTTGGAATTATTCTATAAAACCATTGAATTAAGTTTGAATGATAATATGATTTATCAAATGAAAAAGCATCTTTCAAAATGAATTTACTCAAATCAAAAAGGTTTTAATAACTTGTTGACAGACACTAGTGTGTTATACTCAGCCTTTGCTGATACTATGCTTTGTATGTTTTTCAATGGTTTTGTTTGAGGTAAAACCCCTATGGCACCTCGACGAAGAATGGATATGCGAGCGGAAGATGAACCCGAGTTGGAGTATGACTCCCCTTTTGTTAGATCTCTTTGTTATTGTGAGAGACTATTAGTTGGCGTTGTTTAGATTTGGACTAGTTTAAGGATGTATGAATTGATTGGACTTATTTCGATTTGGTTGTAATTTTCCTATATTTTGGACAGTTAAGACTTCCGTATATTGCTTTGGTTTGGTTCAAGTATTTTACTTGGAATTGGTTCTAACTCTACTTACTCCCTTGATTGTGCTGGTAAAAGTACTCCGCGCTTGATTAATACTAAATTCCAATAGTGTTGCCTTCATCATTCAGGGGCGGTTACAATTGTATCAGAGCAAGGCTTTTGGAAGCTTGTCTAAAATTTTGGAAAATTAGATAACTAGGTTTAGCTTAGAGAAGTTGAAGTTTGAGTAACTAATGGTAATTAGGAAATAAACTTAAATTAAGATTATCGTAAAGAAATAATTTAAGTTGTAAGTCTAACTTAAATCAATAATTCACTAAGTATCATTAGTAAACTTAAAGTCTTAAAGGTTCTTCGTAAGCAAGTGATGA
>JPXE02000078.1:71667-87993 GCA_000753965.2 Amaranthus hypochondriacus | reverse complement strand
AATGCTTTCTAGATTAGATTTAATGCTTTCTATCTTCTTTGCTTTTGTTTTTAATTGCTAGAGAGATTTTAGGGTTTGGGTTAGAGAAATCCTAGGGTTTTGGTCTTGTGTGTTGATGTTTAGAAGATGGTTGAGATTGATGTGGTTTGTTGATTGATATTCGAGTCGAATCTTGTCTTGCCACTCCTTAGTGAGACATAGGGGGATTATGGGTCGTTCGCATGACTATAGGTCATCAACTCCCCGATGTCTAGAGTGTCTCGATCGACCTTCGTTCGATCTCCCTCGACCTAGCCTATCTCTATTTCCAATAGACCTACCTAGGGTGGACCTAGCCTAAGCCC
This sequence comes from Amaranthus hypochondriacus, assembly GCA_000753965.2. NCBI lineage: Eukaryota > Viridiplantae > Streptophyta > Magnoliopsida > Caryophyllales > Amaranthaceae > Amaranthus > Amaranthus hypochondriacus. The sequence continues at coordinate 87,649 of JPXE02000078.1, read as the reverse complement.
GCTTTCTTCCTTTCTTGTTTTGTCATTAGTTTAGTTCACCCACCGTCCTCTCAACCTTCTAACCATCAACCTTTCCCACACCACAACTCTTTAGTCTTCCTAGCCCTTGTTCTCTGTGGTTCGATCCCCAACTTACCTCTATACTCGCTATAGTTTGTATTTAGGGTGTTTATAAATGTGTTTGCATAGCCAAGGTTTCTAGCGTAAAACGACGCGTTAAAAACCGTTATCCTCGTCCTGCGCGTGAAATTTTCGCAAGCTATTTTTCTTGGGTTTTTTGGGCTTTTATTCCCCTTTGTTCTTAGCTTATATATACCCCAAAATCTAAATGTAACCCTATGCCTATTTTGAGAGAAACCCATTCAATTTATGTAGCAGACTCAAAATTTCTAATCTTAATTATTTTCGACTAATTCTTGATTCATTCAATTTAATATCTAATTCTTGATTATTAAGCTCATATATCTAATTTCTAAAATCTTATATTCCAACTAATTATATATTAATTGATTTAATTTCTTATTTAATTTCCAGTTCGATTTTCAAGTTCTTTAATTATTTAATTTTCTTTAAATTCCTAATACTTGCTCGATTTCTTAAACTACTCCGAATTTGAAACTTTAAATTTTTTATTATTTCTAAATGATTTTTTTTAGCCCAAAGTTTTCAATAATTATTTTCTATTATCAAAATCATTTTTTTAACTTTTGGTTAACGAAAAGTTTACGTTTAAAAAAAAAAAATACTTATCTTCTTAATTAATTTCGTTAACGATTATTTTGACGACTTTAACACATTTATTAAAATTATTTTAATCTACTATTAATATATTTTTATTAATAATTTTAATTAAGGTTTTAAGCTAGTTTTGCACCTAAAATAATAATAATGATTATCTAAATATATTAGTCAAAACCTATCTATATTTTTTATTACTTATTCACTTACATAAGTAAAGTAAGTTTGAAAAGAAATCAAAATTCATCCTTACTTATCTACTTACATAAGTAAAGTAAGTAATATATAAAGCCATGATTTTTTTTTTTTTATCCAAATATTATAAGATCTTATCCATAAAAATCTTATATATATAGTAGCTATTTTTCCAACATTCTACTTTGCAAAATTAAAACAAATTAACTCACCCAAAATAAATCATTCTACTTTGTGTAGTATTTCTACTTTTCTTCCATTTCCTCCTAATTTCATTTCATTATACATTATTACTAATTTTCTAATATTAATTAGTTGAAACATTTCTAGAAGATGGAGCTTAGAACAGCAGTTTTATTTAACTTAAATCATCATCATTTGGTCATTACTTTGGGTACTTAATAAAGAATCATTATTTTACAATTATTGGTATTTATTTTGGGAGCTTAAAAGTACTAGTATTTGGAGTTTGGAACTTAAAGCTTGGAGTATCCATTGGGGATCTTATTTCCTAATCATCTTAATTAGTACTTAGTACTAATCCATGGTGTTAATATGGTATAACTTCTTATCCTACTCTTTATGTGGAATTTTACATTATATTTACTTTATAATATGCAAACACTACAAAAAGAAGGCATTTAACGACACTTTACGTGCGACGCTTTTATGAAGCATCGTAATTTGTTTTGGAGCCATTTAAAATGAGAAGGCAAATAAAGACGCTTGTTAAAAAAGCGTAGACAATTGTAACGGTTACAACCCACTTTCTCCTTCCCATCATCCTCAAATTAAAATTCAACTGCTATTTCCTTACTTTTTCTCCATCCTATCCCTCATTTCTGAAACTGATCTTACCATACCACTAATCTTATAAACAAACCGTACTACCGATTACTGGCCGCATATACTTGTATACTGCACCCTATTGTTGGCCTAAACTTCAAATTTCCCCCCCAAACCCTAAATTACCCTAATCTAAACCGCAGCTCCGTCCTTCTTTCTCTAAAAAAATCCACTGTTCCCTAATGGAAACCTAAAACACGCTTGTTCTTCTCCATTTTCATCTGCTCTAGTGCTGATGTTGCTCGAATTCATGTTCAGGCTCACGATATTCTCTATTGCTGGCTAGCTGCTACTCGAATCTTCAATTTCAGGTTCGATTCTTCATCTTTATATTGTTGTTGGCTGCTGATATGTCGAATACTAGAGTCTTGCTTTTTATATTTTGCTCGAGTTCATGGTTACAGATCTTGTTCGAATTTGAATCTTCATTGTATTTGTTGAGGATTTAATTTGTATCTTGTTTTGATTTTATTTGTATGATAATTTTATTTGTATGATGATTTGGGGTCTTCGATGTTTATTACTTTGTCTTTATCTGTTTTTTATTTGATTTTTTATGATGATATGATGATGAATTGGATGGTCAGCAAAGTCAGATTATTAATGTTTTGTGCTACTCAGTGTGTTGTTTGATGATATGACTTCTAATATCAATATATCATAATTTCAATATAATCGCCTATAATTCATAACTATGATGATATGATGCTACTGAGTGTTGTGAATGTTGTCTGATTTTTCTTGTATCAAAGCTGATTGAATTCAAATCCTCTATCTGGGCCATTAAAATTCTAGTATATTCACTGATAATCATTGGAAATATATCTTGAAATTACTTAATTGAAGATCTACTCAAGGTCACAAGAGTTAGGTAACTTGCGTTTTTTTCTAATTTGGAATTGTATTTTTCTAGAATTAGGTTTGTTGAAATTCTTACTGCTTATAAATTATGATTATTGTTGTTGGCTGCTGCTATGTCTGAATACTCTAGCTCTATCACTTGGTACTTCTTGCGTGTGTGTAAAAAGATTTCTAAAAAGCTATCTTGTTGTATACTGCTTGTGTTTAGAATTAACTATTTTTAAAAAATGGCATAGTTCATGTAATAGTGCAACACTAAAATGATCATATATAAGTACATAAACAATTGTATTTATTATCCAAAATTAAAAGAGAAAATATTAAACAGCCATGATTTTTATTAAGTCAAAACTAACAAATATAAAATTAGTCAAACAAAAACACAAGCAAAGAAATTTAAAAAGGAACAAATAGAAAAAATTCATGTTTATGGTTCTTTCCCTTGTTTGATATTGTTGGTTTTAATAGTTAGATTAAATATCTAGAGTTCATCTTGACCACTACTATGAGATCTGATTCTATATTTTAATTCAAGTATCCATATCTATTATATTTACAAGTGGTAAATTTTGCCTAAAATCTCCTAGATTATTTGTTTTTCTTATTTATTTACAATATATTTACAATATATATTGTGTAAATCTTTAATGTTTCCTATCATTAGTGCCGAATAATTTTGTTGTGCCATTTAGGATTTTCCTAGCTAGCTAATTTACATGAAATTTGTCAATATTCACATGATACATAAATGGAATCAGGACGACCTCTTAACATTATTGTGTGATAAGGAGAATAAGGAGAATAAGAGAAAAAGATAAGATTAGATCATTTGGAGAATAAGGAGAATAACAGTATTGTTGATTGTGTGAAGGACATTATGTAGATATGAGTGTAAGGTTTGACAGAGATATTGGCTGGACGCAATCTCCTTCCTCCACAATTCGACAGCAGCAGTAGAATGTGCAGCAATTGCACAACATCAAGGCAGAGTTGGAACCCCGATAGAACACACATTTGCCACGAAAAATACAGCAGTTGCAGGACCACTAGAGGGGCTTGAGCTTCTATAGTTTGGGTCAGCGTCGGTATACAGCAGTAGCATACCCATACCTTCTCAAAGCTACTGCAGCAGGCTAGCACTCTATCAGCTGGTTCAATGAACAATAGGAGGTGCAATAGCCAACAGGTAGAGGGTTTAATTGTTGTTTTGTGTTTGTTGTGTGCCTTTTCTTATTAATCTTTTCTAGCTGCTCCTCAGATCATTATGGGCATGAAAGGAAAGATATGTCTATTTCAGGTTTAGTGTTCACTTTCAATGGATCATCCCAAGATATCTCGATTGTGCATCATTGTTTTATATTGCTCCTATCACTTAATATTTGATAATTGAATATCATTGTCTTTAGATAGTTTTTGTAACATACTCTTGATTTGATGCAGCTATAACATACCTTAAGATATTCATAGCCTCATAGTATGCTTGTCTTCTTGAGACCATCCATTAGCTACATGTCATGTGCGCTATCTGTTTTGATTTTGTCCATTGAACATCTTTTTGGAGTGTTTATTTATTGTTCAGTCTTTAATAGAATCATGTAGATGATATGCGTTTTGATTTTTTATTTATTGTTTTCTCTTTTATTATATTAAATTTGCGTGTTATTAAATAAAATGTTTTTAAATTTAAATACAGGAATGTGATCATAGTACATCGAGGTACATTGCAACATCAATTGATTCGAGATAGCTAGGCGCTCTACACACAACATTACAAGTCAAATTAAGTGCAGAAACATTTTTATTGTCGTTGATATTTTAATTTTATATAGAAATTCTTCAAAGTTATTTGGTATTTTGTAATATTTATACAATTATGTGATAGATAGATTCTTGGTGTTTAATATATTCTAAATTTTGATGGTTTATACGTTATAATTGGTGAATTAAATAAATTTGTGATTGAACAAAAAGCATCACAAATTATAGATGATGATGACATTAAGAAGCATCACGATATTGCAAATAGTGACACTATAATGTGTCGCAAAAACATTTAGTGATGGAAAAAAATTGCCGCTAAATTGAATAGTGAATAATGAATGTAAAAATGACACAAGCGTAGATAGTGACGCTTATAAGCGTCGTAAGAAGACAAATAGTGACGCTATTTAGCGTCATAAAGACAATATTGGCTTAAATGTATCTTATAAAGACAGATATTGACGCTACAAGTGTCACTATTTGGCAAATTGTGACAGTACAAGTGTCGCTAATTGACAATTATCGACATTTAAAAGCGTCGTAAAATGATAATTTGACATAAAAATTGGCCCAAAATGACAATTACCGACGCGAAAAAGCGTCGCAAATGTGAATTTTGACACTTAAAGCGTCTAAAGAAGATACAAAAAAGGACACTAAAAAGCGTCCTAATTGGTGAGAATTGTGACGCTTTTTGAAGTGTCGGTAAATAGCGACATTGAAAATAACGACGCTTTCGCGAAGCGTCGCAAAGTTATATTGCGACGCTTTAAAGCGTCGCAAATTGTCAAAAAAGCATCACAAAATGCCTTGTTTTCTTGTAGTGAAAGTATGATTTATATTGAGTATGTTTAAGTAGAAAGTTAGTTTGAGAAAATTTGATTAATATTAAATTTAGTGTAGTTATGCTAAAAATATTTTTAGTATGTTAATTAATAATATTTGGACATGTTTAGGAAGTTGAGTGAACTATTATATACTAGTGACATATATTAAGTACTATCAATGTTATAAACTAGTGTGACTATGTTTGTTAATTATTTAGGAATGTTATTATATTGAGAATGTTTTTGGTAATATTGTAGGTAATATTTTTATGTAAGCCCTTAAATTAGTTTATAAAGTTGTGTATTATTTCATGAACATATTTTTTTATTTAGTATGGTTATGCTTAGGATGTTCTTATCATACTTTATCTTTTATATTAAAGCTTGTCCTTAAAGTTATGTTAAATATTTAAGTTATTGTGTAAAAGATTCTAATTTTTATAAAATTAAAATTTACTATGATAATAACAAAAATATCAAGTTAATAAAAAGATATATTCGGAAAAATAAAATTTTTGTAAGTTATTTATATAGAAGTGTTTTCTTAAATACATGAGATTTTATACCAAAAAGTAACTTTTGGGATATTAGATAGCTACTTAGTACAAAATATATCTTTAGTTGACTATTTGACTAAATTTATTTGAAATGATGTAAAGGTATATTTTTTTTATATATAAATTTGTTTAAATTTTGTGTGAAATATTGATTTTATGAAAATATTAAAAGAATAAAATTTTTACTTGTTTTATAACAAGAGTTATGGATTTGTGTGAATATATAAGTTTTACTTGTTTTATTACTAGAAGTATTGATTTTGTGAGCTTATAAAGTGTTACTTGTTTGTTTTTTACTAGAAATATTAATTTCGTAAAATTACAATTTGTATTTGTTTTATAAATATAATATTGATTTTTGTGAACTTAATAAGTGTTACTTATTTTTCAACTTGGAATATTGATTTTTGGTGAATTTGTTGAATTTTGAAAATTTATCCATAGAATATAGTTTTACTCGATTTTATAATAAATATACTTATTTTAAGAGAAATAAAAATTTGTAGCTACTTGTGAAAATGCTAATCTATAGACTATTTATAGAATATTAATTTAGTAGTGCAAATTTATTTAACAAATGAACTATTGAAAACAAAGTTTTAAATAAAGTTTAATGAGAGAAACTTTAGTAGTGAACTTAGAAAGGCATATAGGTTGAATATTATTAAATAAGGAAGTTAACATCTAAGTTGGTCAAAGTCAAAGTCAACTTGTAGTAGTAAAAATGTGATGTGCTTGTGTGAATTATCTGTGTATTGATTGAATGACCCTGATAGTAAGGAAATGTCGAACCATGGACCGGCATGTAAAATCCCGGCGCCCGTGTTGGCCGGCGCGTAAAATGCGGTATTAGACAGGGGGTTAGCTACCTATCTTGCAGAAGCTCGAGCATAAACATTGGCGGGGTGACGACCCCCACCACAGTTAGATATAGGGCTTTGGCCCTAATCTAGCCAAACCCTTACATATATCAGGTGTCATATTGTTTGTGCTTGTTGATCAGTGATAAACTTGATTATTGTTAATGCTATGAGGCATGGTACGGTTATGAGTATTAATCAACTGAACTTGCTTAAGCATTAAGATTACCGAATTGTATAATTGGCAGTAACGTACTTCTACCAGGGTTGAGAATGGTATCTTAGTGACTTAAAAGTATGGAAGAGCAAAAGAATATGGTAAAAGTATACAGTGGTGTCAATTAATTATAAGTTTGTACTCTAATTATTATATAGTAAATGTAGTGTATTATTTCTGTATTTTGAGTTGGATAGGGAGTTATGCTCGGCGTTAAGCGCTGACCGATTCAATCGGCTGTCATCCGTATTATGGATGGCAGCATGTTGCAGGATTTAGTTTCAGGTTTCGATCCAGGCCGCAGCCAAAAATTATTTATGGTATCGAGGACTTAGCTGCAAATTTTTTATGTTTGACGATATTCACGTATTAAATTTTAAATTATTGTGTATTTTTCAAACGAACGATATGTAATTTTTATTTTCCTACTTTTATGTAATCTTTATCATTTCTAATAAACATTTTTTTATTTTAAGGTTTTTAACAAATCGGCATTTTCACACTTCCGCATTAATTTGCAAACAAAAATTTTCATTAATATTAATTACCTATCGAATTTATCGGCACTGCTTCAATTTAGATCATTAATTTGTTATTTTCCATTTCAATTTCATGCCCTAGTTTAGTGGTCTTTCTTTCTCATTTTCATTAAAGCTTTGTAATCTTACATTGTTTCCATTCAAGTTTCAAGTTTAAGTAAGTTTATCCTTACCTTATTGTTTCTTGCTTTCAATACTTTCATTTTGATGCTCTTTAATGCTTTCTTTACATTTGCCTTGAGTATTAATTGATTTATTGTTCATTTGTTCTTCTTTCATTTATTGCTTTGTAGAGTAGTTGGTAGTTACCTCCATTGCTTTGTTTTTGTTTCTTGTTGATTTATTTCTTAGCTTAATGCTTTCATTAATGTTTTCTCTCATGTTCTTAGTTGTACTTAGTTTCAATATGCTAGAGTAGTTCTTTTAGGGGTTTTTGGTTAGAGAAACCCTAGGTTTTGGTCTTGTTTTTAATGTTTAGGCTTAGGGTTGAGATTGATGTTGATTGCTTGATTGATACTCGAGTCGAATCTTGTCCTGCCACTCCTAGTGAGACATAGGGCGATTATGGGTCGTTCGCAGGACTATAGGTCATCAACTTCCCCTCGATGTCTAGAGTGTCTCGATCGATCTTCGTTCGATCTCCCTTGACCTAACCTATCTATATTTGCAATGGACCTAGCCTAAACCGGATGCTACCGGATTGGTGCTACCGGATGCCCCACCAAACGTTCGCATTGACCCATAGTACACTATCATGGTGAAGGGTAATTCTTTTAGCTAGTGGTTTGAGAAACGAGTGCCCTCTCCAACACTTGGAGGCATTCGCAGAGACATGCCGATTCATGCCCCACTGTCCCAATAGCCCTAATTATGTCAAGATATGCCTCTTCCCTGTTGGTTTGTCGGGGGACGCCAAAGATTGGTACAAATGCTTAGAGCCCAACTCCATCACTACATGGGCTCAACTTAGAACGGCGTTCCTTGAAAGGTTCTATCCCACGAATCGCACGCAAGATTGGTGCAAAAAGATTGCGTCATTCACACAAGATGAGGATGAGAGCCTAAGTGCTGCCTGGACTAGATTCAAGGGTATGCTCCGCGCTTGCCCCCATCATGAATATGGGGAGAACCATGTTAATACCTTCTTCTACGACGGGCTTGATGAGTCAACAAAGGCACTACTTGATTCCACAGTTACTGGGCAACTTTCAAAGGTCCCATGCAACCAAGTGAGGGAAATGATTGAAGAGGTAGCTAAGAATAGTGCTTGGGGTGGGACAAGGGGAAGCAAGCAAACAAGGGGTGCGATCGACGAGGCCAATCTTGATTCGATCGGTGCGAAAATTGAAGCAATCATGGACATGAAATTGTCCAAGCTTAAGTTAGCCCATGGAAGCTCTAATGTCTCCGCCGCTAGTGAAGCCATACCTTTCTCATGTCATATTAGTGGGGGCACTAATCATAATACATCCTATTGTGGAGGTCGGAATCCGGAGCATGTGGCATCGCTAGATTATGGGGCAAGTACTTTTGAAGGGGCCCAAGCGACGAACTTTGATGGGTATGGGTACAATCCCGAATATGTAGTTGCGATGGGTTATGGGAACCAAGGTCAAGGGTACACTCAATATAGCTTATTCGGCAACCCGTCCTCCCGACCTCCCTTCAATCCCAACATTGGTCAAGGCAACTTCCACCAAGGTTACAAAAATCATGTTCGATACAACAACCAAACCGGTGGTAGCTTCCCTAGGCCTAATGAAAATAGGCCTCACCTTATCCGACCACCCAACCACTTCCAAACCCTGCTCCTAACCAAGACTTTATGACTACCCAAATGAGTACCCTTGCTCAAATCAATCAAAATTCAATTGCTCAAATGTCGCAACTTCAACAAAGGAATTTCGAGAGCCAACTTGCACTTCTAGCACAACAACCACCACCACCAACATTAAACCCATCCACCCAACTTCCATCACCTAGCCCAACTTCTTATCCAGCTCCAGTTGAGGTTCCTAGTGATGATTTGGGTGAAGGTTCTTCTATGGGTGATGATCTTTAAGAGAATGTTGAGCATGAGCTTGGGGGAGCTTGGGGGAGGGGCAGAAAGTGAGATGTTTGAGGAAGTATTTGAGAAGAAGAAAGAAGAAGAAGTTGAGAAGAGAGATGAAGTTGAAGATGAAAAACAGAAGAAGAAGTTGGAACAAAAAGAGAGATGAAAAGAACTCCAAGAGAGGAAGGCTTATGAGCGTCTACATGCCCCATCGCTACCTTTCCCATATAGAGCGGTGGAGAAGAAATTACAAGCCAAGTTTTTGAAGTTCCTTCAGCATATCAAGCGATTGGAAATGAAAATCCCGTTCTTAGACGCCATGGAGCAAATGCCTCAATATGTCAAGTACTTGAAGACTCTCTTGGGGAACGAAAAGAGGCTACAAAGCGAAGTTGTGAATTTACCGGAACAAGTTAGTGCCATCATTCAAGGCACTTGGGCCAAAAAGGAAAAGGCTCGAGGACCCTTTGTGCTCCCCGTCACTCTTGGGAACCACAAGCCCAAGGGAGGACTTGCTGATTTAGGGGCCTCGATTAGCCTCATGCCGATGTGTATCGCCAAACAACTTGCTTTTGAGCTCAAGACATCAAAGAAATCCATCCAACTTGCCGACCGAAGTGTCAAAGTACCATGTGGGGGAGTTTGAGGATCTTCCTATTGAAGTGAGAAATGTAGTTGTCTCTTGTGACTATGTTGTGCTAGACATGGTGGAGGCCCTACACTCCCCTCATACTTGGGAGAGATGCATTGAAGACTTTGGGTGCCCTCATCAATTGTGAGACCGAGACTATTACTATAAGGGTACCCCATGAGTAAGCGGTTTTTGGCTTTGCTAAGTCTTCAAAAGAGCCCATGGTCGAGCAACTTTGCTCTCTTGATATTGTGGAGAGTGTTGGGTCACCATGTTCGAGGTGATGGCGATGCTAGGAGTGAGTCCACTCCTAGCTGAGGTATGGTTTCTTTCCCTAGCTTTTCATTTTCTGTCTGAGCTGGTGGTTAGCTGAGTTGAACTTAACGACATTAAACAAAAGTACTTGCGGGAGATAACCCGGTGTTTGATGTTGCCTAGATGACGTTCGCTTTGTTTTCTTTAGTTCTAATAATGCCTATCTTTCGTTCTTTTGGTTTTCCTTTGGTCTTCCCCATCGCCGAGACGGCTCTTGAGCTAGCTTGGGGGAGGATACGCTTACGCTTTCAAAACCCCGAAAGATTTGCATTATTGTAACTATTGTTTAGTTTTTCTTTTAGTTTTATCATGTTTAGTTCTTGTTTAGTTCTTCTTTTACCTAGTTTGTATAGTTCATGTTTAGGTTGTATGGTTGTGTTTTATCCTTACGTTTAATAAATGGTTGAGTTGTGAGACTAGCATGCAAGCTTCTGTTGTGCACATCTGTGGTCCTATGAAAACTCGTATTTCCTTAGTCTTGTGCTTGTTTTGGGACCTAGAGTCTGACTTTTTTTCCACATAGCTTGGGGGGAATTGGGTTTGCTTGATTGGTGGCTTGGATGTCTACCTTTAGAGGCGCATTTCGACTAGCCTGTGAGGATTAAGCCTTCTTGGACTCCTTGCGAGTTCCATTCATTTTGTGTGCTAGTTGGGGGATCTAAGTATTGTGTCGGTTCTTCTCCAGCGTAATCGGCTCTTCATGAGACCAAGGATGATAAGACGTTCGCTAGGATCGAGCTACATAGCCAAATAGCCTACGTTGAACGTAATTTGACATTAGGATAAGCCAAGTTTTTGCCTTTTCCTTTTCTTTTGTAGCCACATTATTTAGCTTCCTTATGAGCCAAATTGTCCCTCTTCTTACCTAGAGGATAACTTAGTGATGGTGGGTTTCTTGTGTGCTACAGTGATTGTGGGCTTTTGGCTATGTCATTGGTTGTTGGTTTTGTATGACTCTATTCATTTCTTGTCCAGCTCTTTTTGTTTCTCCCTTCATCCTCTAGTGCTTACATAGTGATTATTCATACACATTCTTTGTTTGAGGAGACCTTTCTCTTGTTCTTCATTGAGTTTTATACACATATATTTATTTGAGTGAGGAGGTCAATATTTCATTTTAGGAGATGAGCTTGGAAACACATGCTATTATGAGATTTCACATTTTTGATAGTGTTTGATGATAGAGATCATTTGTGCCTCTATGAGATTATTGGATTATTATGGTTGTTGGATATAGTTTTGATAGTGTTTGTGATGTTTTGTTTAGGGTCACTTGCTATCCTCTACTTAGCTCCACATTCCCAAATGTATCCCACCTTAACCCTAAGCCAACATTACAACCTTTTTGCTAACCTGTTCGACTTGGTCCGATTAGTTTGTTCTGTGCTGGAGTTAGATACGACACAATCCCCATGATTTTCCCCTATTAGGTGTTTGATTCCTGACTCATCTTTAGTCGGAAGATTATGAGCGAAACACGAACCATAATCAAATACATGAGCGTAGACTTGTGACCTCTCTAGGTAGTGCGTGGCATAGCCTGTGATGTAGCTTACCCTAGTGATTTTGAGTTTGTGGAATTAGTCATTCTTCATGGTATTGCGCTCTATCGAGACCATTGTACTTACACACCTATGGCTAGGGAATAGTTTTGCTCATGCACAGCTTGTATTGGTTTGATTTTCTCTCACCATGTTTGTTTGCTTTGGATTTGTGGGTCTCCTTCTGAAAACCCTCACGAGACCCTACTCATCCTCTTTGGGAGACCTTGAGGTTTAAAGGGTTTGTCGTACGTGCTAAGTGCGACTGTGATTCCTAAGACAGTGAGTTTTAGGATTTATTGCTTTGGTAGTTTAGTTTAGTTTGTTTGTGGGTTCCCTTGTACTTTCATGTTATCCTACCTAGTCTCTTTGCTAGGGACTAGCAAAGGTTTAGCTTGGGGGAGGTTGTGTGCTCGTTTTAGAGCATATTTATCTCCTCAATTAAGTGTCGCATGATTTTACCTTGATCTTGTCTCCATGGTGCTATAAGGTGGTTTTAGGTGTTTTGAGGTGATTTCAAGGTGTTTTCATTGCGTACGAGACTTCGACGCTCGAATCGAAGATGAGACACACATATCGAGACAATCCCGAGCATTCCAAGTCATTCCCAAAGACCTCGCGAAGCCCGGAAGACGTTCGATGCTTGTTCGAAGTAGAAAAAGAACAAATTGGGCCAAGGAGCACTGTATTCGGTCGAAGCCCAAATCTATTCGGGAGAATGTGATTGAGAAGCCAAATCATGCAGCCCACAACACAGCCATTCGAGCGAATGAACAAGCCCATTCGGGCGAATACAAGCATTCGAGCGAATGCTACATGGGATTTGGGCGAATGGAATTCGTTTTTGCAAGAATCAATTTTGAAGTCTCTGGAAACCCCAAATGTGACCCATTCGGGCGAATGGGGTCCATTTGGGCGAATGATGTATGGGATTCGGGCGAATGTACTTATTTTTCTGCGTTGTTTTATTTTTCGCAAGCCCAATCCACATAGGATCTTTAGGGCTTTTAAGGCATGACTTGTGTAGCCTATATATACCCTCTTTTTTGAATGTAAACCATATCACTAGTGAAAAAAAAGCTATTGGCTGCTAAACATTAGCTACGGTTCCTAAAAAGCGCAGCCTTTAATAGGAGAAAAAAAGGGCAAAAAAAAAATTAGCACAAAGGCTGCGGTTTTTTGTAAAACCGCAGCCAATAACCAAAAAAAAATTATTCACTAGTATAGGCTGCGGTTTTTCTTAATGACCGCACCCAATAAAGGCAGCATATAATTTTGTGGTTTTCTACGGGTGCCTCCTAAGCTTGATATATATAAACGCCTCAACAAATAAACCCAATAAAATTTAGGGTTTTCTGCAGTTTTCATTGAACTACAGCTGAGCGCTTATCGAAGGTTCTTCCAAAACCCTACTCTTTCGACTTTAGATTTTCTATCACTCTTTCTGAATCTATTAGTCAATCCTTCATTTTACTCCATTGAAGGAAAAAGAAGAAGCAGATTAAGATTGTTGATTTTATTTAAAGGAATGCCTCAACTTCTCGAGTTCAACATTAAGGCTGGATTCGATTTTGTTCTTGCTCCTTTGGTTAGTCTTTACATTTTCGACCTTAATTTCATTGTTGAAATTGATGTTTGAACTTTATAATTTTGGGTTTTTTTGTTGGATTCCTGCTGTTTTAGAGTATTTATTTTTTGCTTTTGGGGTGATTTTATTGGGTATTTAATAGCTCTTTCAATCACAGATTAAGATTGTTGATTTTATTTAAAGGAAAATTTTTCGAATATATCTAATTTATAGAGTTATGTTGTTTCTAATTGGAGAATTTGTGATTTTTTCAGGGGAATTTTGAAGATGGTGAAATATTTATGGAGAAAACATTCTTTTAAACATTAAATCTGTATTTGAACATCCAGGATGTATTTGGACTGTATTTCACGTTCTTAATTATCCAGGATGTATATGAACATTAAATCTGTATATGATGAACAAACTCAGTTGCCATTCATTAACGAAATGCATTAATTAAAATGAAAAAAAACAAAAAAAAAAGCCCTCAAAGGCTGCGGTTTTGGCATGACCGCAGCCAATAATCACTTTTTTTTGTTTTAAAAATGGTCTATTGGCTGCAGTTTCTAGAACCGCAACAATTAATGTTTTGTCATCTGCTGCTATTATTAATGTTGCGAGTCAAAACCGCAGCCTATATTGGCAAAAAAACTGCAGCCTATCTTGTTTATTCCACTAGTGTATGTTCACTCTTGAGAGAACCCACTTCAAGTTGTTCATCAAATTTATGCTTTCTCTTAACTTTCTTTTGCCCTAAATAGAATTTTATGCTTTCCTTTACATTCCAAGTCTTGTATTTCATTTCCATTCATTCAAGCACTTAAGTTTATGTAAGTTTATCTTTCTCAATCTCTTTATTGCCTTTGCTTATCTTTCATTTATGCTATTTAATGTTTTGTTCTTCCTAGTTTTGATTCTTGCTTTGTTTCTTGTTCATTTACATTGCAATCTTGTTCTTGCTTTCCTTATTGCTTTCTAGTGTAGTTGATAGATAGATTTCTTATTTTGCCTTTCATTATTGTTGCGTTTCTTCTTGCCCTAATGCATTCCTTCATGCTTTCCTTCATGTTCTTAGTTGTAGTTAGTTTCAATATGTTAGAGTAGTTTCTTTAGGGGTTTTGGTTTGGTGAAACCCTAGGTTTGGTGAATGTTGTTCATGTGCTAGATTAGGGTTGAGGTTTATTGTGGATTGTTTGGTTGATATTCAATGCGAATCATGTCTTACCACTCTTGATGAGACATAGGGCGATTATGGGTCGTTCGCATGGCTATATATCACCAACTTCCCCTCGCTATCTAGAGTGTCTCAATCGATTCACGTTCGATCTCCCTTAACCTAGCTTTCCATGAGAACATAGAACCGACCTAGGGTGGTTCCTTACCATCGTTTGTCTCCTATTGCTTATCTTAATCTTATTTATCGCTTTCCTAGTTTAGTTTACACACCCTTCACTCATACCCATTACCTTCTCTACACATAGCACTTAATCTTGCCTAACCTTGTCCTTGTGGTTCGATCCCCAACTTACCTCTATACTCGCTATAGTTGTAATAGGGTGTTACAAGTATTGTTTGATTAGCCTAGGTTTCTAGCGTTTAACGACGCGTTACAAATAGACTATCACTGATGGAATAGTATAGGGAGCAAAAGAATGATTTACATCTGTTGTTCCTTGATCTGGAGAAAGCGTATGACAGTATACCACGAAGCATCGTTTGGGATAGCCTTAAGAATAGAGGTATTTCACAGAAATACATTGATGTTATACAGGACATGTATGATAGAGTTTCGACTAACATTCAAACATCAGTGGGTATGACAAAGACTTTCACTATTAGAGTGAGTCTACACTAGGGATCCACACTTAGTCCTTTCATTTTTACGTTCATTATGGATGAAATCTCAAAATCCATCTGCGAGACCATACCATGGTGCATGCTTTTTGCTGACGACATTGTTTTGGCCGCAGAAGCTAAGGAGGAGGTTAACAGAATATTGGAAGAGTGGAGGGAAGCCTTGGACGGTAAAGAGTTGCGCATAAGCCGAACAAAGACCGAATACTTGCTATGTGACTTCAATGAGGCAGAATGGATAGGGGGAGTCAGAGGTGACCATTGGGGGAGAAGTTATTGCATGTACATCAAAGTTCAAGTATTTGGGTTCGGTGATTCAAAGTAATGGGGAGATTGAGGGAGATGTTTCTAATTGTATACAGGCGGGATGACTCAAATGGAGAGCAATGACCGGGGTGCTTTGTGATAAAAAATTCCCTAATAGACTAAGAAGGTGTTCCCTTCAACTTATTTTTTTGACTTATTACTTATTCTTATTGGAATCAGATCAGATCAGATCAGATCAGATAAGAACTATTCAGATCAGATCAGAAAGTTTCAGATCAGACCAGACCAGATCAGACCAGACCAGATCAGACCAGATCAGATCAGATCAGACCAGATCAGATCAGATCAGA
>JPXE02000078.1:66667-69167 GCA_000753965.2 Amaranthus hypochondriacus | reverse complement strand
GCTGGCTATCGGATGGTAGATACATATCAGTCGCTGAGCAAATTGGAATTGCCTTATATATATTGGCTAAAGGGGCTTCATACCGCACAACAGCCGATAAGTTTCAGCATGGTCTAGCGACAATTAGCAAATACTTTAGAAAAGTATTACAAGCGCTGATTATGTTATCCACGGAGATTATTCAACCTTTCCAAGACTTGAATGATGTTCCAGATAAAATAGCAAACGACTCAAAATATTGGCCATTTTTTGAGGTACCTTCATTGCGTACTAGTGGCTATAAATTTTTATTCTTATTATCATTCTAATACATTAATATTTTTATTTAGCATTGTGTTGGAGCCTTGGACGGGACCCTTATTGAAGCAACTATATCAGATGAAAATGGTTTACCTTTCAGAGGACGCAAAGGGAATAAAACATGGAATGTTTTGGCTTCATGTTCGTTTGATAGACTTTTCACATTTGTCAATGTGGGGTTCGAAGGTAATGCCCACGACATAACAGTATGGAGTCATAGTTTGTTTGAACCAATATTTATGTTTCCACATCCACCTCCAGGTATTACATAACAATTTCATATTCATATAATCCATGTTTAAATATAAATGTCTAACTATTGTTATAAATTTAGGAAAATACTATTTGGTCGATTCCGGATATCCTAACACTCTAGGATACCTCAGTCCAATAAAACATGATGATATTAGATATCATATGCCTCAGTTTCGTGGTGGTCCACCTCCTACAAGGATGCTTGAACATTTTAATTACAGACACTCATCCTTGCGTACGATAATTGAGAGATGCTTTGGAGTGCTAAAAAATCAATGGAAGATATTGAAAAATATGCCTAGTATGGAGATCAAATATCAGTTGGCTATTATGGTGTCAACATTTACGCTTCATAATTTTATTCGCCTACATCAATTAGTTATCCAAATATCAAGTGGGGTTAACATTGAACCAAGAAGTGATACCAACATGTTTAACACAGAGCGCAAGAATGAAATGGATAGAATCCAACTAAATATAGCCAACGATATTTGGGCATCAATCCAAAGAGAAGCAGAAACATCGTAGTTTTTGATGTTTAATTTGTAGAATGTAATGTATGTATATTATTATTAGATGGAGAAACTATGTATTATGTAATATTAATAATAAGACATAATAGTAATAATAATAATAATAATAATAATAATAATAATAATAATAATAATAATAAAAATAATAGTAAAAATAAATAATAATAATAATAATAAATAATAATAATAAAAACAATAATAATAATAATAATAATAATAACAACAATAACAATAACAATAATAATAATAATAATAATAATAATAATAATAATAATAATAATAATAAATAATAATAATAATAATAATAATAATAATAATAATAATAATAATAGTAAAAATAAATAATAATAATAATAATAATAATAATAAAAATAATAATAATAATAATAATAATAATAACAACAACAACAACAATAATAATAATAATAATAATAATAATAATAATAATAATAATAATAATAATAATAATAATAATAATAATAATAATAATAATAATAATAATAATAATAATAATAATATAATAATAATATTTGCCAAAAACAATAATAATAATAATAATAATAATAATAATAATAATAATAATAATAATAATAATAATAATAATAATAATAACAATAATAATAATAATAATAATACCTTAACTACTACTATTAATAACAAACTCAATGAAATCAAATCAAATCAGATCAGACCAGACCAGATCAGACCAGACCAGATCAGATCAGACCAGACCAGACCAGATCAGACCAGACCAGATCAGATCAGACCAGATCAGATCAGATCAGATCAGACCTTGGTAAATTCAGACCTTATTCAATCAGATCAGACGAAGAGAACAGGGCCTAAATGGTAAGTTTTATCGCGTTGCAAATAGGTCGGCTTTGTTGTACGGAGCAAAATGTTGTCCCATAAAGAAGGTTTTCGAACAGAGGATGGATATAACAGAGATGCGTACGCTGAGGTGGATGTGTGGTAAATCAATGATGGATAGGATAAGAAACCAAGAGTTCAGGGAGAAGTTAGGGGTCGCCACTCTTTCTGCAAAAATGCGGGAGAACAGATTGAGGTGGTTTGGGCATGTGCAGAGAAAGACGCATGACGCCCCAGTAAAAAAGATTAAATGCATCATAGTGGAGGGCAAGAGAAATAGAGGAAGACCTAGGAAGACATGGGAGGAGCAGACTAAATGTGACCTACAAGAACTCCACCTCTCTAAGCACCTGATCAGAAATAAGGCCAGTTGGCGGCACCTTATCCACGTCTTAGATTACTAGACATGAACCTTCCTGACCACCGCTTGCTACTGTTCTTTGCCTTTACTTACGGACCTTTACTTATCTTTTGTTTAATTATTTGTGCGTATTCTATTTGTTGTGTATCTTTAGTTAGTTGATTATTATGCATAACTAATG
>JPXE02000078.1:0-50000 GCA_000753965.2 Amaranthus hypochondriacus | reverse complement strand
GGGTTAATTTATAATACGAGATGACAACCATTATACTCGATGGACTATCTAAGATCATACTTCTTGATGACAAATTGTACAACACCTTTTCATATTGTACTTGGACTCCAATTTCTTGATGACAAATTGTACAACACGTCTACACAATACACATAACATGTGGCCACCTCTACATGATTATTATTTTTAAAAAAAATAGCTACAAACTCTTTTTATCTTCAAAAATCCAATTCCCATAAATCAACTCAACTTCCAAAATTATCTTCAAAACTCCAGGAAGCTTAAAGGACGGTTTGCATCAATCTCTACTTTTCAGTAACTACAAATATGAAGAAGAATGGCTTAACTTTATCACAAAATACCTTCATTTAATTTCTTCACAAATACCTTCATTTCAATTCAACAATGGCCTTTGGCAAAAAAAATAGCAAGGCAAAATGCAGAAGCAGAAAAAGAAAGGGAAAGTGAAGATGAGCAATTAACAAATGAATATGACAATATTGAAGCAGAAAATGATCAACAAGAGGAAGAAGTATTTGTTTCTTCACAAAGTCAAGAAGAAGGATCATCCAAAAATGGTGGTAAACTACTACTTGATGAAGTAACTTTTATTAGTGGGGCAAATTGTGGAAAGAATCCAGGAGGCTCCAAGAAATGGCAGTGCAACCATTGCAAGAAGACATAAACCAGCTCATACGCCAGAATTGATCAGCATTTTTTTGGTCAATTGGCTGGGAAAAAGACAGAGATTGCTCGTTGTTCTGGGATTCGACAAAATGACCTTAAAACTCTGAAATTGAAGATTCAAGAGGCTGAGAAAAATGGCATATCACCATCAATAAAAAAATCAACAGTGACCAACATCAGAACCAAATCGGTAATCGATAGCAACCCCATAGAGAAAGCGTTTGGTACAATGGAGCGCCACCAAGTTGACATGGCAATCGTACGTGCTCTTGCGGCAAATGTACTCTCTTATAATGTGCTTCGAAATCCTGGTTTTTAGAATATGGTGACAGCAATAAATAATGCTCCAAAAGGATACAAGGCCCCTTCGTTTGATCGAGCATGAACCTCTTTAACAGATGATGTAAAGAGGGAGGTGGAAAAAGAGTTAGCTCCTATCATGGATACTTAGAGTACTCAAGGGACATCCATTGTATCAGATGGGTGGACAAATGTTAAACACCAAAAACTGATCAATGTCTTGTCTTCCAACAGTAGAGGTTCCATGTTCATGTATGTGGAGGATTTTTTAAATCTAGAGAAGACAAGGAAAGCTATAGCTGAATATCTGCTCAAGGCAATTGATGAAGTAGGTGCGTCAAATGTGCTTCAAGTGGTCACTGATAATGCAACTAATTGTAAGGCAGCTGGGAAAGAAATTGAAAAGGTACACAAACATATATTATGGTCTCCTTGTGTTGTGCATACTTTAAATCTTATATTTAAAGATTTTGTTTCTTCCCTTTCCATGGATGTCCGAAACGTATAAAAGAGGAAAAGATATTTTCAAATATTTTCTGAATCATATACATGCTCATGCTATTTTTAAAGGACAATCTGAACTAGAACTTCTAAAAATAGCTGAAACTCGATTTGCATCTCATTATGTTCTATTAAAAAGGCTATCAGAATGTAGAGAGGCTCTTGCTACTATTATTGTTCTTAGGGCATGGAAGGAATGGTCAAAAAGTGGGGATTCAAAAAACAAAGAGTTAGCTAGTGAAATTGCTGCCACAATTGCTGATGAAAATTTTTGGGATGAGGTTGATAATATTCTTAAAATTACTGAATCTATTTATAAAATGATTAAATTTGCTGATGGGGAAGGGCAAAAAATGGGAAAAGTTTATGAAAGAATGGATTGCATGATTGGGGAAATTAATGATGTAGTAATAAACAGTGTTCATGTTGATGATCTCCCGATTATGCAACAAATATTAGTCAATCGATGGAGAAAATGAATATCCCTATGCATTGCTTGGGGTTCGCTCTTAACCCTTTTTATTATGACTCAAATTATCTGATTTCGGAAGCACCCGGTGGCGTTGCTAGACGTGCATCGAATTGTGATGTAGAAGTTATGCATGGGGTGATTAAAGCATTTACTAAAATTGGTGACGATGAGTGCGACGGCAGTTAGCTAAGTTTCAAGCCAAAGAAGGGATTTTTGGAACGACAGCGACTAAAGTCGATGCCGCAATTTTGTGTCCTATATCTTGGTGGTCTACTTACGGGTCGAAAACACCTGAATTTTCAGAAGTTGCATTGAAAGTGTTGTCCCAACCGATAAGCAGCTCTTCGGCCGAAAAAGCATGGAGCAAATACTCATATATTCTCAATGCTAGAAGGAATCGCCTCAATGCCACTCGTGCAGATAAATTTGTCTTTATTTATTCTAATATAAGACTAATATCACGATTTACGACCAACTACAAAGAAGGACCTTATAGAAAATGGGATATTGATCCCGAAAGTTCATTAATAGAGGATTCAACTATTAGATTAATCGATTTAAGTCATAAGTGTAGTGAAGCTAATTTAAGTAAGAGAAAAAGGTAGTTTTTTTATGGGTAGAATTAAGTATTACTGTGTACTTAATTGAATAGGACAAATTTTCATGTAGTTGCAATTTTCAAACAATTTCATGTAGCTGGAAATGATTTCATGTAATGCAATTTTCATGTAGTTGTACTTGCAAACAAGTTTAATTTTCATGTACAACTGCATTTTCATTTTAATTTATGGTTTACATTTTAATTTTTACTAATGCATATTTTATATTTATTTAAAAAAAAATGACAAATCGTCCCTATCGTTCCGGAGTCACCTTAAGCAGCGTTCCGTGTTCCCGTTCCCGTCCCACGTCCCGAAACATTTGGCGTTCCGGGTAACTATTGTTTGGTTCGTCATTTTTTCATTTTCATGCGATTTCTCAGTGTTTTCGTACGTCCTTTTTTTTGTTGTCATATTATTTTCATCGTTTTCATTGTTTTGCATTCATCTTTGATTTATTTAGTCACAAATTAGGTTTGATTTTCAATCGCATTGCAATTTCTTTTTGTTTAGTTTCATAACTTGTATTCGTTTATGTGTTGTTTTGTTGTAATGTTATTTTTCATGGTTTATGTGTTTTTTCTTTTGTAATTTTTGTGTTTTTATGTGTTTATCTGTTGTTTTTATTTGTTTTGTCTTTTTGTTTATGCTTTGTTTTGTTTATGCACTCATAAATCTACTTTGATTATTATGTATTTGTATGTTTTTTCTGCCAGTAGTGTTGTGTTGTTTTATGTAATTTTTATGATTTAATGTTGTTGATGTTTATTTTTTTTATTGTTTTCGTACTGTTCATGTTCATTATGTTACTTCTTATTTTTTACATTGTGTCATTTCATGTTTTTTTGTTTGTGTTGTTATATGACATTTTTGTGTTGTTATCTATTCTGAACACTTATTTTAATATTACGTGTATTTGTTTATGTGTTTTCCTGTTATTTTTGTGTTTTCAGATTATATACGATGGTTGTCACTAGAAATTCTCAACGGTCTACTGAACCACCTGAGGTTGCGAGCATTAATAAACTTATTGCCAAGCGCAAAGAGGAAAAGCGAAATAAAAAAAAGCCACGTTTGTTGAAAAAGAGACATCAAATGTTTTAGACAAGGTGGATGAAGGAAAGAGCACTGCTCGTGGTGAACATGAAGGTTTCTCTTTATATATTTATTATTTTTACCCATTTTCATGTTGTTATATTCTAATATATTAATTTATATGTTTTTTAGATTCATTGACGCCAAACACAACAACATCACCCAAACGTCAAAAATACATTGATGTTGATACACGTCTTGAAAAGCAAGTGAGGCAAATTCCATTGTTATCAAAACGTAGAAAAGGGAATTATGCAAGTAAAGGTATCAAAACGTAACAAATCAATTAGCTATTATGGTATTTTAGATGTTGTATGTCAATTTTACTTATTACTTTTATAATTACTATAACAGAACATGCTGTAGTTTTTTTTACACAAAATCACTGATATCACTGAAGTGCACGATGAAGAGGTTGAAACTAAAGGTACAAAATTTAATCTATTTCTGCACCATTTCATGTTACTTTACATTGTTTTTATGTTATTTTGCATAGAGTTTCATGTTATTTTACTATATTCTTGCATCCATTGTAGAGCAAGTTATTGACACTGCTGAAAAGCTTTTACACAATGTGGATGTAGCGACACAACATGAAGCTATGGAAGTTGAATGTGAAGCTGAAGATCCAATTGAACTCCAAATTGAAGATGATGCCAAATCTGATAAAGATGATCAATCCAAAGAAGGTATGCAAATATAAATATAAAATAATTAAATAATTATATATTTAGTTAGTTTTTTATGAAATAAATATAAGTTATAATTTTTTTCACAGTAGAGGCTGCACCAATGCCACAGCCTGCAAATGAAGGTGCGTCATTTAATGTTTTTTTATTAGTTTTGCTTTGCTTAATGGAAAATTCATGTTGCTTTTCAATAGTGTCCAAATATATAAGTATGTTAAATTTTATAACTACTGTCAAATTCAAGGCCAAATTCAAGATGATGACAAATCTGATGATGATGCCAAATCTCATGATAATGCAAAATCTGCTGATGAATCCAAATCTGATGAGAAAACTGAAGATGATGTATTGAAAGAAGGTATGCAAGTTTAAATTCATTAAATTCTTATATATTTAGTTATTTTGTCATCATAATTATAATTTATAATTTTTTATATACGTAGTTGAGGCTGCAACAAAGCCCCAATTGACAAACGAAGGTGCATAATCTAATGTGAAATTCATGTTAGCTGTTTCTATTTAGCTACATTTTTATTTTTTTGCTCTGCGCTATGTGAAATTCATATTACTTTTAAATATTGTTTTTAACTATTGTCAAAATTTGTTACTGTAGATAAAGTTGTACCTGAAAAAGCAAATGATGAGCAAGAAAATGATGATTCCCTTTCTGAATATGAATCGGTAACTAGCGAACCTGGAGAAATTGAGCAAGATGAAGAAGGTCAAAAAGCTAATACTGATGAGGAAAATCAAAGAGGGTGAAGAAGTTGTACCTGAACAAGGTATCCAAGTCTAAGATATTTTTAAATTTTTTTAGATTGTAATTGTACATTATAACATGAAGCTATATACTTTTATGTATAGTGCTGGAAAATCTTGCAAGCGAAGGTGGAAGAGGTTGTACGTCAGCAACAAAAGAAAAAAAAAAAGGAGGCAGTTAAACGTATAAAATTTATTTTTTTATTTTTATATATTATTTAATTTGAATTTGTGCTACTTTCCATCAATTTATTTTTTTAATGTGTTGTGTTATGATTTAAAACTATCAAAAAAGTTTTAAAGCTCGTGTCGTCAGACATTTTCATTACCACAAGTTCAAGTTCTAGCAAATCTGCAAATGATGTTCAAAATGAATCTGAATAAGAATTTGATGACAGTGAGGAGGAAGAAAAATGTATTTTTTCTGTTTCTTGTACCTGTTTAATTGTTTTTCATGTTGCTTTTTCATTGAGTGTTGTTGTAATTAAAATTTTCGTTTTTCTACTATAGAAATTGAACCAAAGGTGAAAATTGTGGATAGAAGCAAAAGAAAACAATTAACAGGTTAGCGTTTTAAGAAATTTAACTTATATAAAGTTTTTTTTTTTGTTTGCTTTCCAAGAAATTGTTTTTCTTTGTAGATGTTCAAAGTCAATCAACTTCTAGCTTGACTAGAAGTCGTGCTATGCAATATAGTTTAGCTTCTCAAAAAACTATTGTTGGCAAAAATACGCAATTGATCAAGAGTAATGTGAAGAAGGATGTTGCATCTCCGTCTGTTGGCCCATTTGAGTTTTGATGATGACGTAACATTTATAAACAAACAAAGCTTTAGAGATTATATTGTAGCTCAAAAAACAAAGAACGTTGCATGTCAAAGTCAAAGTCAATATCAAGAGTCAATCCTGAAGGTAAAACGATCAAGATAACTATTCCAGTTCCAAGATTGATAAAATTGAAGTAAGATCAGAAGGAGACAATGTAGTGTTCCTAACGCAGCAAGTCAGAGAATAGGGTCAACTAAAAATAGGAAAATAAGTTTTCTTTTATTTAGTTGATTTGTACGGGTAAAATTAAAGTTTGCACAAGGGTTTTAATTGGATGAAAAAATAACTAAAAAGGAGTTAAAAATTAAATATCCTAATTGATCTCCACTTAAATAGGGATTTACTAAAAATAGGTATTAAAACCATTAAAAGTGATGTGGGTATTGGAATAACCTCCATGTCCTTTGCCCATCATCCCACATCAATAGATAATGGGATTAAGGTGGAGTTACATGACTCTAACCTATATAAGGCATCAATTAACCGAAACAAGAGCCGTGTTCCCTAATCAAGAAAAAGGAGAGATCAATTCAAGAAGAGGAAAAAATATTTTTGCTATACATTCGCCAATTGATTCCAAATAATTTTCCTTGTGCTTTCTTTGGTTTAATCCAATTTAGAGAAATATTTTGTAAGGGTTTTTGAGTGTGTAAATTAGACTTGGGGAAGTCTAAGGGGAATCTTGAGCAAGATTTTGTAAGAGAGAAGAGAACGAGAAAGAGAAAAGGTGAATTGGCCTAGAAGAGAATTAGAAGAAGTTGTTTTATGTAATTAAGTTGTAATTACCTAAAACGTAATAATAGAAATTGAAATCCGAAGTGGTTGTGGTTTTCTTTCTATTAGGCCTAGAAAGTTACCACGTAAAAATCTTGTCTTCTCTTTATATTCTTGCATTTGCTTTAGTATTTTGTTAGATTCAATTTCCGCAAAAACAGGGCATAAATACTCAACAAAGCAATACAACAATTCACCCCCCTCTTGTTGCATTCATATTCTCTAATCGTTTCTACAATTGGTATCAGAGCCCTGTTCCTCATTTGATCAGAAAACCCTGAGAGCTGTATCTTGGTATATTAGAGATGTTAAAAATGAATGAACGTATTAAAGAAGGTTACTCTACTTAGAGACCGCCAATGTTCGATGGAAAATTCTACACATATTGGAAGAATAGGATGGAAATCTTCATCAAGGCCGAAAACTATCAAGTTTGGAAAGTCATCGAAGTTGGAGATTTTGAGGTAACCACTACCAACTCCAATAACGAGACTGTGCCCAAGCCAATAACAGAATATGAGAAAGAAGATTTTCAGAAAATGGAGATGAATGCTCTCGCCATCAAATTACTTCACTGTTGGTTTGGACTGAATGAACACAATCGTATTATGGGTTGCAAAACAGCCAAGCAGATTTGGGATCTACTGGAGGTTACCCATGAAGGAACCAGTGAAGTAAAGCGTTCCAAGATTGACTTGCTTATGTCAAAATATAAAAGATTTGTTATGGAACCTAGAGAAAGTATTCAAGAAGCATTTCAGAAATGTTCTCTCTTTGGAAGGCTTATTCCCTCAGATGAACAGGTAAGGAAAATCCTAAGAAGCCTACCTCAAGATGATCGCTGGAGAGCCAAGGTCACAGCCATACAAGAATCCAAAGATTTCACCAAATTCAATCTGGAAGAGCTTGCTGGCTCCCTGATGACTCATGAATTACATCAGGGAACATCTGACAATTCCAAGAATAAAGGCTTAGCTCTTACAGAAATGAACAAGAAGAATCAGAATATGATGAAGAAGAAACAGCAATGTTGGTTCGAAAATTCAAAAAGTTCTTCAGGAACAACAGGTACAACAATCAAAGAAACAACAAAGAAAGGGGAACAACAAATACCAAAACCAGCTATGAATGTCACAAGTGTGGAAGTACTGACCACTTCATCAAAGAGTGCCCTCAATGGAAGACCGAGAAGGGTAAAGGAAAGGCAAGGGAAACAGGAAGACAACCGAACAAAGGAAACTTCAACAAAACTGACTTTCACAAAGCAATGATAGCGGCATAGGGAGAATCTGAAAGTGAAGCTAAAACCGAAGCTCCAACGGAGGAAGAAACAACCAATCTCTGTATCATGGCAACACATGATGAAAAGTCTAAAGGAAAAGAGGTATGGTCTTCTAATTCATTTCCTAATTACCTATTTAGATTAGATAAACATGAATTAATTAAAATGATCTTGGAGACCTAAAATAATCTAGAAAAACAAACTGCCACATGTCTCCAAAGAGAATAAGACCTTAAAACCAGTAACGACCTAGTATCCTACCTAAATTCCTTTAGGTCTGATGTGCAAACTCGATTCTTTGAATTGCTTGATCAAAATGTGATGTTAAAGGAATTTATGGAAAAGGTAAAACAAGAGAACATCATGTTAAACATTGAATTAAGTCAATACAAATTGCTAGGGCTTAAAGAAAAAAAAAGACCAAACGTATTCAAGAGATAAGTGTCGACTTTAAGAAGATGAAGTTTGACTTAGAATCCACTAAAACTGAAAATGAAAAGCTAAAGTTTGAAATAAACTCAAGAGAAAAAGGGAAAATCAAAGAGGTTCCCAAATGGATTCTAGAAGCCAAAACTAAAGGAACTAAAGGTCTAGGATACAATAAATACAATAAAAAGAAAAAGGTCTATGTTGATCTCCCTAGTAGTAAGATATGTTACTTTTGTGGCAAAACCGAGCACCTGAAATATCAATGTTTAAAAAGGGAACAATATAACAAAATGAACCAAATATATGTCGATAGGATTTGGATTAAGAAATATGACTCATGCATAATCGACATGGAACCCAAGGTTGGATGGGTTCCACCCTCTAACAATTAGTTCGTTTTGCAGGTTCTAGTGAGGGGGAACAGCACATGGTATCTCGACAGTGGCTGTTCCAAGCACATGACAAGTGATAGTTCAAAATTTCTCTCACTAGAAGCCTATGATGGAGGAACTGTGACCTTTGGAGACAACATGAAAGGCGAAATCATTGCCAAAGGAAAAGTAGGAAGGTCAAGTTCCAATGCAATTGATAATGTATTTTTTGTCGAGAATTTAAAACACAATTTGTTAAGTATCTCTCAATTTTGCGACAAAGGTAACTCTGTAAACTTTACTTCTGAAAAGTGCATCATTTCTAGGAATGACACAGGGGACACCATTCTGGAAGGAATCAGAAAAGGGAACACCTATGTGGTGGACCTTCATATTGTTCCTAAAACTAGTCTAACGTGTCTTAGTGTTTTAGAAGATGACCCTCTCCTCTGGCATAAACGTCTAGGTCATGCTAGTTTCTCATTGCTTAATACTTTACAAACTAAAGACCTAGTTAGAGGACTACCTTCCCTTAAATTTCAAAAGTC
Organism: Amaranthus hypochondriacus; assembly: GCA_000753965.2. NCBI lineage: Eukaryota > Viridiplantae > Streptophyta > Magnoliopsida > Caryophyllales > Amaranthaceae > Amaranthus > Amaranthus hypochondriacus. The sequence goes on along the minus strand of JPXE02000078.1, from coordinate 40,667 downwards.
TTAAGTATGTGATCCTTGTGCCAAAGGAAAACATGTAAAGTCGTATTTTAAACCTAAATATATCGTGACCACCTCAAAGCCACTTGAATTAATTCATATGGATCTTTGTGGACCAATGAGAATCCAAAGTCGCAGTGGAAAGCGATATGTATTTGTTATAGTTGATGATTACAGTAGATTTACATGGACATTGTTTTTATCTAGCAAAGATGAGGCCTTTGATGAATTTGTTGCATTTGCCAATAAAATTCAAAAATCTAGTAATAATCAACTTGTTCACAAAAGATCGGATCATGGTAAGGAATTTGAAAATTCAAGGTTTATGGATTATTGCAACGAGCATGGTTTAAGTCACAATTTCTCCGCACCAAGGACACCACAACAAAATGGTGTGGTGGAACGTAAAAATAGAACTTTAGAGGAAATGGCTAGAACCATGTTAATAGCTAGTGGTCTCCTTAGAAACTTTTGGGCCAAAGCCGTTAATACTGCATGCTATATTGTAAATCGTGTGTTAATTAGACCAATCACTTCTAAAACACCCTATGAACTGTTTAAAGGGACTAAACCTAATATTTCATATTTTCGCGTATTTGGATGTCGATGCTTTGTGCATGTAAATGGAAAAAGAAATATAGGTAAATTTGATGAAAGAAGTGATGAAGCAGTATTTCTTGGCTACTCATCTCACAGTAAAGCTTATAGAGTCTATAATAAGAGAACTATGTGTGTTGAAGAATCTGTTCACATTATTTTTGATGAAAAAAATTTTATGACAAGTGAACAAGAAACAGGTGATTTTAAGATAGGTCTTGCTAACCTGGAAGATGATGAGAACATACATAAAGAGCAAGAACAAGAAGCAAATGAAGAGCAACAGGTTCAAACTGGTGAACCTAATCAAGAACAGGAACAACAGGAAAATCAGGACCAGCCAGATGTTCCTGATCCAGATGTTCCCAGAGCAGTACAAAATGAAAGAAATGAAGCTGAGCACAATGAAAATCAAGTCAATGAACCCGCTTCCACATCAGTCTCCACAAGAGACTTCGTGCCTAAACCGTGGAAACATCAAAAGTCTCACCCACTTGGCTTGATCTTGAGTGACTTAAGCAAGGGAATACAAACAAGATCCCAGATGAGAAACTTCTGGGCACACTTTGCATTCTCTCAACAATGGAACCCAAGAATCACAAAGAAGCATTACAAGATTCAGATTGGGTTGTGGCTATGCAAGATGAACTAAACGAATTTGAAAGAAATAAAGTGTGGCACTTGGAACCAAAACCCAAGAATAAAAAGATAATTGGATTAAAATGGGTCTTTAGAAATAAGCTGGATGAGCATGGAACAATAGTAAGGAACAAGGAAAGATTGGTAGTCAAAGGGTACAATCAACAAGAAGGTATTGACTATACTGAAACATTTGCTCCCGTAGCAAGGTTAGAAGCTATTAGAATTCTAATTTCTTTTGTTGCATTTATGAATTTTAATTTATACCAAATGGATGTGAAATGTGCTTTCTTAAATGGCTTTCTAGATGAAGAAGTCTTTGTGGAACAGCCACCAGGCTTCGAAAACCCATCCTCTCTAGATCATGTTTATAAGCTTGATAAAGCTCTTTATGGGCTCAAACAAGCTCCTAGACAATGGTATGAGAGATTATCTAATTTTTGATTGAAAACAAATTTATAAGAGGTAAAATTGACAAGACCTTATTCTTTAAGAATAGAGGTTCGGATATTTTAGTTGTTCAAATATATGTTGATGATATTATTTTTGGAGCCACCAATGAACTATTGTGTAAAGAATTTGCTGACCTAGTGAGTGATGAATTTGAAATGAGCATGATGGGAGAATTAAATTCCTTCCTTGGTTTGCAAATTAAATAAACTGCTAACAGTATCTTCATCCATCAACAAAAATATATAAAAGAACTTCTAAAGAAATATGGTCTAGACAACGCTAAAACAAACCATACACCTATGGCCACTAACATTAGATTAGATGAAGATGCGAATGGTACAAATGTCGATCAAACCATGTATAGAACCATGATAGGATCTTTACTATATCTAACTGCTAGTAGACCCGATATTTCGTTTAGTGTTGGTTTGTGTGCTAGATTTCAGTCAAATCCTAAAGAATCACATCATACGGCAGTAAAGAGAATTCTAAGATATTTGAAGGGAACAGATGACTTGTCCCTATTTTATCCAAAAAGTGATGTCTATGACTTGAAAGGTTTTAGTGATGCAGATTATGCAAGAGATCTTGTGAATAGAAAGAGTACTTCAGGAATGGTACAATTTCTTGGCTCATGTTTAGTATCTTGGTGTTCCAAGAAACAAAACACCGTTGCCTTATCCACCGCTGAAGCTGAATATGATGCAGCAGCAGCCTGCTGTTCCCAAATGCTTTGGATAAAACAACAGCTAAGAGATTTTGGTATTAAATTTGAATGTGTTCCTATTTATTGTGATAATACTAGTGCCATATGCATATCAAAAGATCCCGTGCATCATTCTAGAGTTAAGCATATACATATAAGACATCATTTTCTTAAGGACAATGTGGAACATAAAAATATTATCGTTAAACATGTCAGTACTAATGAACAAGTTGCAGACATAATGACTAAACCACTTCCTAGGGAACAAGTTGAAAACATGAGGTTGGAGCTAGGCATGATCAAGCTTCACTAACGTTTAATGCTAGGAAACCTCCTCAAAGTATCGTGAAAATAGGAAGGGTCAGATCAACCACACCTACCATGATTGAGAAATCAATTATTGCGAGATTTAAGTATGCAACTATCTCAAGTGTGTGCCATAAATATTTTCTTGTTTGCATGCTTAACTAATTTGACCAAGTAGCATAAGTTTACGTTATGAAAGTGTGTCCTCATATTAAAACGTAAAAAAAAAAAACGAGGACATATGTTTTTATATAATTTCATTTTATTTTTTTACAAAATTCCAGCATTTTACTTTATTTATTTTTTCGGTGAGTCAACTTAAATTAAGATAGAAGACGGATCATCGGGGAGTTTCAAATTTACCCGCGAACTCTTCGCTACACTCCTTGTTCACACGCAAAAATGAAGCCCAGAAGCAGTGCAAACTTTTCGTGTAACTGTCCCTTCATCCCATCAAAACCCACTCTCTCACGTCCAATCCATCACTCACACCATCATTACCCCTAAGTACTACTTCCTACTAAAACCCTCCAAACCGTCAATTTTCTCACTTTTCTCCTTCTCAAACCTTCATCTTCCTCTTCCTAAAACCATGAAATCTCCCAAATCATCTTCGTCCAACAAGAACACAAAAGGAAAATTCATCCAACCAGAACCTCTTCAAGTGATACATCCATCATCTTCTGAAGCACAACCCTCATTATCTAAAAAACGTCAAAGATCAGTCACACCTAAAACCATGCAAACCGGAACAAAAAGATCTCATCCCAAAGGGACTCCATCATCCAGGCCTTCAAAGAAAACCAAAAAACTGGACCCTAATAGCGCTGAAGAAATCAGTAAGGAGATGTCTGTCGGATTCGGGCTGGATAACTACTGGTATGATTCAAACTCCTTTCCTCAATTGCATGCTATTTTAAGTAATCAAGGATGGGAGGTTTTAATGTATGATTATTCATGCAACCTGATTTACCCAAATCTCATGTGTGAGTTCATACAAAATTTCTCTATTGAAAACGGTGTTTGTTCTAGCTCAGTGAAGGAAATTAAAATAGAATTTAATAGTCTCATGTTGGGAGAATGGTTCAAAGTTCCTGCTATTGGTTTTGATACTTATTATGTTGGGTCAAAAATCGTGTTTTCGGGTATAAATGAGAAAACTGTGTTAAAATTTTTAGGGATTCATGATAAAAAGCGCTTTAGCCACAATTCGCTGTCTCCACTCCACAAATTGCTATACAATGTTGCTAGAAGATTCATCTTCCCGCGCAACTCCAAGCGCAGTGAGGTAAATCTTCGTGATGCTACCCTAATCTATTGTTTGGCTAACCATATAAAGATAAATTTCCCTTCATTAATGATTTCTCATTTGTCGGACTACATTGAAAAGAATAGTATAGTGGGATATAAGGGTCTGTTAACCCATGTTTTTAAGAAATTTGGTGTTCCTCTTGAAGGATTGGAATTTACCATGAGTGCTAACAATAAGATTGGTGCAAAATGTCTGAATAATTTGCGACTTGTGTTGAATGAGAAGGGAATTTTAGAGGATGTTTTGGAGAACGTCGAGAATGTGAGTTCTGATGAAGAGAACCAAGAAGAAGAAAAGGAAGTAGAAAGAGAGGAGGGAGTAGAAGTGAGTCAAGGAGTTGTTCCTACTGCCAGCGCTGAAAAGGCAGAAGTTGAGAAGGAACAGGGGGAAGCTGTGAGTAAAGGGGAAGTTTCTGAAGAGAGGGAGAATGCTGAACCTGAGGAGGTTGACTCCAGTGATAGTTCAGAGGACGAGGATATTGTTGTTCTAGTTAAGGAGGAACTTACGCTCACCCCAAGAAAGAGCCGAAGGTTGGCCTCAAAACGTTCCTCTGGTCTGGATGATGAAGTTATCCTTCAACCTACCCAGACTCCTCCTTCACCAAAGCCAGATGCACCTCCACCTCCACATGTACCATCGCCTCCACCATCACCAATTCCCACTTCACCACCACACAATTCACCTGATTTTGATGATATCCCATCAGCTGTTCCTCCTGCTACCCTTGATCTCATACTCACTAAGTTTATTGATTTTCAGTCTCAAATACATGCTTTCCAGGATGAAATTCGCGTCACACTTGCCTCAATCACTGACCAGATCACCCAGATGGAGACCCGTCTAGGCGCAAAGCTGGATACAGTGGAAGTGCAGACCGAATTCATTGATGAAGAGACTGCCCTGTGATCCCTACTTCTGCTTGTCTACTTATATTATGTTTTAATTTTATTTTGGTTTGTTGGCCTCATCGACTGTTTCTTAAAAAATTAAACAATATCTGTTTTTGAGTACCTTGCTGGGCTACGCCAAGTTGTATCTTTAACAAACATGCTACTATCTCCTTTTATGCACTATCTTATTTTGGTTTATGATGTTTTTGCTATGCATATCTTGACTATGTTTTGGTGCTTGCTGATTTGGTTTGCTGCTTACTTTCTCAATTTTTCTAATGCTTGCCTTAGTGCTGTGGTTTGATAAAACCCCTACTTTTTGATTGATGTCAAAAGGGGGAAGAAAGGCAACAAACTTACATGATCTTGTGAATGTTAATACTCTTAAATTAGTCTTTGTTCAAATTACCTGCTAGATTTGTTACAGTTTATGGGATCCTGCTTATAGTTACAATTTGTGAATGAGTGGAATTGCTTAATAATGTTCACAATTTTATATGTGCCTGAGTTATGTATACTTCTACTGTCTCTACTCACTTAATCAGCTGTTAATCACAAATGTTTCGTTGAAATATTCTTACAACTTCACATTAATAGAGTTGCCAGAGTTATTGTGTTTATGATTGTTTATTATGGTTACCTTAAAAACTTAAGTCATGTTTAATCACATGATCCTTGATATGTTTTCAAAGTACAATATTAGAGTAACTCGTTTTGATAGATGTTTAGTAAATTACTTTGTAATGATTTAATTTGCTAAATGTGCTTAAACTTGCTTTAATCTCTAGCATGTTCTAGTTTGTTTATTTTACTCTATATTTTTTAGACTAAGTTTGTTTATAAAGTTTGCCATCATCAAAAAGGGGGAATTTGTTGGCCCATTTGAGTTTTGATGATGACGTAACATTTATAAACAAACAAAGCTTTAGAGATTATATTGTAGGTCATATATCCGATTGTCAAGATCGTAGATGGTACCTAAGAAGACTTGATGAAAGAACGTTGCATGTCAAAGTCAAAGTCAATATCAAGAGTCAATCCTGAAGATAAAACGATCAAGATAACTATTCCAGTTCCAAGATTGATAAAATTGAAGTAAGATCAGATGGAGACAACGTAGTGTTCCTAACGCAGCAAGTCAAGGAATAGGGTCAACTAAAAATAGGAAAATAAGTTTTCTTTTATTTAATTGATTTGTACGGGTAAAATTAAAGTTTGCACAAGGGTTTTAATTGGATGAAAAAATAACTAAAAAGGAGTTAAAAATTAAATATCCTAATTGATTTCCACTTAAATAGGGATTTACTAAAAATAGGTATTAAAACCGTTCAAAGTGTCGTGGGTATTGGAATAACCTCCATGTCCTTTGCCCACCATCCCACATCAATAGATAATGGGATTAAGGTGGAGTTACATGACTCTAACCTATATAAGGCATCAATTAACCGAAACAAGAGCCGTGTTCCCTAATCAAGAAAAAGGAGAGATCAATTCAAGAAGAGGAAAATATATTTTTGCTATACATTCGCCAATTAATTCCAAATAATTTTCCTTGTGCTTTCTTTGGTTTAATCCAATATAGAGAAATATTTTGTAAGGGTTTTTGAGTGTGTAAATTAGACTTGGGGGAAGTCTAAGGGGAATCTTGAGCAAGATTTTGTAAGAGAGAAGAGAACGAGAAAGAGAAAAGGAGAATTGGCCTAGAAGAGAATTAGAAGAAGTTGTTTTATGTAATTAAGTTGTAATTACCTAAAACGTAATAATAGAAATTTAAATCCGAAGTGGTCGTGGTTTTCTTTCTATTAGGCCTAGAAAGTTACCACGTAAAAATCTTGTCTTCTCTTTAGATTTTTGCAATTGCTTTAGTATTTTGTTAGATTTAATTTCCGCAAAACAGGCCATAAATACTCAATAAAGCAATACAACAATTCACCCCCCCCTCTTGTTGCATTCATATTCTCTAATCGTTTCTACATCCGTCTATTTTTGTTATACCTGATGAGTGAGTGATCTAAAACTGTTGCTATCTTTATGTAATTATTTTATTTTGTTGTTTGTATCTTTATGTATACATCTTTTAAAAGAGTTGCTATCGATGATAATTATGTTGCTTTTTAATTAGTTTTGGTTGTTAGTAATATTTTTTAATATTGTTTATGTGGCAGGCGAAAAGAATCCTTTCAACAAATAAAATTTAACCCAAGAATGGTGTCTTTCTTCATCAAATAAAATATAATAGTAGCATAAAAGTAGAACAGACTACAAAAAAATGAGAAAAAAAATAAAAAGTTCTAAAACCAGTAAAAATTCAGCTTTAAACAACACTTTGAAAAGTTTAAAAGTTCAATTTCTCAAGACATCCAAATGACAAATTACATACATCTCCATTTGCATTTATTTACTTCACCAAAATCTTTTCTCTCACAATTTAACATTGTCAAATATAAGCCAAAAAAAGTGCCTTTACCTCAACAAGAACCTAGTTAATGAGTTGTTCAGCCTTTGCAATTTGATCTTGATTTCCCATTAGCTCAACTGCTCTGCCTTGCATATTTGGATCATGTTCTGCATCTCTAGTCACCTACACTCTTCAATGACAAATTTTTCAATAGAACATCAATAAAACTAATTGCCAACAACTATGCAAACCAAATAAACTCAAAATGAAAAAACCTGAATTGAGAACCAAAACCTTCTACTGGAAATGAAAAACTCTAGATCGAAAAACACACAACACTCAACAATTCTAAATTCTTATTCGTTGCCGTAAATATGTTACCTTAAAAAGCCTGTATGCAGCATCAAAGAACATACTAAGTACGTTGCTAAGAAAGAACTCAAACAATGCCCCCAAATATTTACCCAAATACAAATTTAAACGTACCACAAGACCAAATAAAGAAATTCATACATGAAAACAATGAAGAGTACTACCAGTACATTATAAGTACTAACAAGCATAAAAATTTGAAATGGGTAATTGAAGTAGTATTGAAAACTTTAGCAAAGTAAATCATCTTTCTGGCGGCAATTTTGCTGGATCACCTACCCATACAAAGAGGAGAAAAACTCAGATCCTTCCTATAGAAAAACATGGTTCGTAACTTCCATTAAAAGAAGGTAATTGTGAAACCCACAAATTCGATGAATATGATGATGATCTTGAAAACAGTAGAAAAAATGATAAATGATAAAATGAAGTTGTTCTTCAAGATAAGAAACATATAAAGAAGAGAAGGAGAAGACGAAGAATGGGCTATTAATGGAGTTGTATATGAGAATCTTTGAAAATCAGTGCAACCCAATGGTGGAATTGAACAAGATAAACAGCTCAGCTTTACATAATTAGAAAAAAATAAGCATATACAAAATTGCTTAATTTGAATCTAACAAGCGCATGAAAAAAAGTGAATGTTCATCAACTGCAAAATCCAAACCCTAATCCCCATGAAATCAAAGTGAGAAAACAAAATTGTGATTTGAATCTAACAAGCGCATGAAAAAAACAGTGAATGTTCCTCAAATCTGTAAAACCCTAACAAAACCCTAATCACAACGAAATCAAATTGACAAACTTGCAAACCGTAACAAAACCTCACCGTCATTTCTTCGTAACTACCCTCACATTTTTGTGAAGTCTATAACTGATAAGGTGTTTGAAGTTTCCCAGCTTGAGGTTTATGAGATCCACCATGATAACCAAATTCGCACAAGAATCAAAAGCCAGAGGATGATGAAAAGGAAAGCAGAAACCCAATGAAGAGCGAGGCGCAGTAGATGGTCAAGAAAGAAGAAATGGGAAAATGAGGACGGCGAGAATAAGGTAGGGTTATGGGTAGGGAAGCAGAGAGAAAAGAGAAAAAGTACTGCTGAGTGCTGAGTTGTATAGAGCACTGTTCATGATGAACAGTTATCATGCCTTACACTCTTTTTATATTTAGATCGAACCATTTGCACTTTCGCTACTCTCATCTATCTACTATGATCATTTTTAACGCCAACATTTTGAGCCATATATTAGCATCGGTCTAATAATCGTTCGATAAAACTTTCCCTCAACTTTGAAGGCAACCTGAATCACATAATATTACATTAGTAGCTCTTCATTTTTACCACCCTCATCTCCATTTTTACCACCCACACTTGATTATATGGGTCACATCTAATTGGATGTCTCCCAATACTCTACAATATGGACTCAAAAGGTATTTGAAGCATCAACGTATGAGATCCTCATCAGCAAAGGTCTTAGTTCTTCGACCCTACTTAACACTAAGCTACAATTAATTAGACACCTGTTATTGAAAAAAGCTCCAATTGAAGAAAAAGGGACATTGTTGGCCCAAAATAATATTTTCATATACTACATAGTTGCTTGTTAGGACAGAAGCATCAACTATCAATCAACCCATAAATGGACACAAAAAACCAACACCGCGTATTTCTAACCAATTTCCCAATAAACCTTAATTATGATACTTAAAAACAACAAAAATTCAACATCCCAATAAAAAGGACAAATACTAAAGAAAAAAAAACAACAAACAATAAGTTTAAATTAGCTTGCGAATTGTTTGATAATCATTCCAACATTTTGAAATCCAATTTTTGTAAATGAAATCAATTAAAAAGTTCCGAAAACACATCTGAATCAAGAAATAAGTATATTTGTACTTGGGTCATTTTCTGTTATTACTTATGGAATTGTTTAAGATTTGAAAAAACATCAATTATGAGTGAGTTTCTGAGATTGAGATCAAGAAATAAGTATATTTGTACTTGTCATTTTTGTGATTTGTGCACCAACTACTGTATTTTTCAAAGCTAACACTTTAAACATAACTCAAATGCCAATAACCCATATAAAGAAGTACATGATTGAGCAACGATAGTCCCCACCTAATCTAACATACACAGTACAATTGTGTAATATTACAATCATCTATATGCAAGTAATATGAGTAAAATTGTGTAATAATGGTATATAGTACAATTGTGTAATATTACAATCATCTATATGCAACATATATATAGTACAATTGTGTAATATTACAATCATCTTTATGCATTTTCATTTTCGTACAATTGGTTCTTCACTGGACCGGGAACTAACAGGGCATAGAAGATAATTAAAGAATATTAATCATTTATATGCAACATATATAGTACAATTGTGTAATATTACAATCATCTATATGCAACATATATACTGGTATATAGTATAATTAATCAGTTATATCCAACTGAACAGTACTGTAGTAGCTTGCGTCATGCACAACAACCCCTTATCTCTATCACTGTAAAAGTGCCCTTGATCCCCTTCCTCTTCACAATATCAAAACATACATTACAACTTTAGTTAATTATATATATTGATTAGATAGTTGATAATATGGATTGGTGAATACACAATAATTGCTAGCAGTTTACCAATCATTTATACTCTTACTAAATAGTGTCCTTTCAACAAATAAAATTTAACCCAAGAATGGTTTCTTTTTTCATCAAATAAAATATAATAGTAGCATAAAAGTAAAACAGACTACAAAAAATGAGAAAAAAAATAAAAAGTTCTAAAACCAGTAAAAATTCAGCTTTAAACAACACTTTGAAAAGTCTAAAAGTTCAATTTCTCAAGACATCCAAATGACAAATTACATACATTTCCATTTGCATTTATTTACTGCACCAGAATCTTTTCTCTCACAATTTAACATTGTCAAATATAAGAAAAAAAAAAGTGCCCTTTAGAAAGCAAAAATGTCACAAAAAAGTTAAATAAGTATACTAGTAACCGATTACATGTCTACCATATTTATACTACTAGTACACTCAGTTTTTACTAATCTTCATGGTGCGGAGAACTTGAGCTGCTGCTGGTTGGGTATGATTTGGAATGCACAACAGATGGTTGTTTGTTGCAGCTATTGCGATTGGGTTGTTAATTTCTTCTGGCAAGCGCTGTCTTGTTTTGTGTGTTTTTAAACTTTGTGATGCATCTCAATGGTTGTGTCTGAAATGGCAAAGAGCTAGATGAAATTTAGAAAACAAATTGGTAACACAACTTGTAACTGTAAAAATAAGAAATAATTCAATAGCTAAAAATTGTAAGGTGATGAGTTAGTGGAATCAGTGATTAAAGTTAGTGGTTAAAATTGCGAGGCAATGAGTTTTTTCAACAATTCAGATTTAGAACTTAGATACTGAAAAGTAAACTTGTGTGGATTGGGTTGTTAATTGTTTTTGTTCTCATGTTTCCCTTCTTTTTTGTATAGCCACCGTCTTGGTTGCTTTGCATTACTGATTTTAATATAAAGCTAAATATAAGCACAAACTAGTCCATTGTTGATTGTAATGCTGGTAGGATGTTTGGTGCTCAAACTAGCCTTGGTCTATAGCGTGGCGCTGGCAGCTTCTGCTCACTAATGAAATAAATGGCTGATTTGAATAACCAATGTTTTTGTATGCACTAATCAGTGCAGTAAGGGGCTGGATTGGTCTGTACTTGATGTTCCCAGTGCCTCCTGATGTCGTTGGCTCTTTTCAGCTGCTAATCCGTATAGGAGCTGTGTAGTTAAAGGCCCAACTGCATATAGTGAAGTTGTTGACTGATTGTTGTCTGCTAGGAGAGTGGGTGTCTGACCTGTTTGCAGACCCTGATGCTACTGCTGGTGGTTGATGTAGCTGATGTTTGGATTTTCAACACTAATGGGCCAAGTCTCTGTGGGCTATTCAGAAATCGTGCAACCTGCTTTTGGTCGTGTTTTAAAAGTTACGAGTTACGAGTGTCGAAGCTTGCATAACATAGTGCAAAAATGTGATTTTGGTCGTGTTTTAAAAGTTACGAGTTATTAATACAGTCTTTTAACCTTCTATTCTTTTTGGTTTCAGGATGGCCTTTAATTTAGATTTTTCTTGAAGTAAGTCGTTTAGAAAGTTTCAGTCTAGATTGCATACATACAAAGCGATTACAGACCTTCTAGACCTGAAATATAGAGAATTCATGGTTTTTAACTTCTTTTCTTTGAAAGGTTGCCTTCGAAAAATTGTCTCAACTATCATTTGACTTATCTGCTTTTATTTGTGTAAACAAGGCGAGAATGTTCCGGCCCCATTTATGACTTTTGAAGCCACTGGTTTTCCTCCTGAGATAATACGAGAGGTATGGTTAATATTATGCTGGAGTTGTATTCTTTTCAAAGCTTCATTTGAGATGGTGTTTGTCACCTTCAATATCTACCTCATTTTTAGATATTTCTTGTTTAACTTAAAAACTTTCTTATTGCAGGGTGCGATATCTACTCCAGTGAGGAGCATATATCGTACGCTGCACTACTATGCGCATACTTTAGATGCGACAAGTATTTCTTTAAAGGTTGCACAAATGGACTTTGGAGCCTTAATCCATATGATTCCTCATGTGACTTGGATTTTATTGCTTGCTGGCCTAGCTAATAGTCTTTATTGCCTCCTAATGTTGCTTCGAGTTTCTTAAGTAAGCAACCATATATTTTGCTATACCTTTTTATCCCCCATTAGTTTAATCATTCATGTAAATGTTTTAAGGTCTGGTGGATTTTTGAGATTAATCGTTTTATGTTATTCTGTGACAGATGCATTCTGCTGGATTTGCTTCACCAACACCAATTCAAGGAAAATCCCAAATTGGATCATCATTCTGTGCGGCTGTGCACTCTTCGAGCATTAATAGAATTTTTGAAAGATGAAGAACTAGGATTTACATTTGGTTGATATACTCATCTCATCCTATATTTCAATAGGGGTAATTTTAGTTTGAATACAGTTAGGTGATAATCAGTAGATACTTAGATTAGAGTCCTCTTTTGGTATATTTAACCACTTATACTGATCTTGATTATCTTTGATCTTCATATTTGGGTCTTTTTGGGGTTTTCTATTAGTATTAGCAATTTGCCATAAACGCCCTGTAGATTCGCCTATTCTTATTTTTTGAACAAAATTTCTTGAAGATGGAGTCAGATTTTGATTAATTCACATTATTGCTTCTTTTGAAATCTATTTAATAAAAAATTATATGTTTGTTGTACTTTAGTGTTGCTTCATACATGTGATGAGCTAGAGACATCTGTTTCATATCAAAGTTTTGCATTATTCTTTGTCATTATGTTTAAAGGAAAATGTTTAGCTACTTCTTCATTTCCCTCATTTATCCTTTCACCCAAGTTAATATAATAGTGGCTTAATCTCTTTCATTAATGAATTTTAACTAGGCAAGTGAATGATCAAAATGGGTGGTATAAGAATGTTCTGCATCTTTATAACATTGTTTGACGTTTTCCTTATAGCCCATATTATAGAACCAAGTGAGTAAAGAGTTTTTTGTCAATAAATGATTAAGTAATTTATTTAAGAAATAAATTTTACTGCAAATTGTTTTCGTGATTGTCCTAAGACATCCCAAAAATGATATGAGGCCCTTGATTTGGAACCTTTGCAGTGTTTAACTTTAAGGCTTGCATCTTGATAAAAAAGTAAATGTCTTTCTTACAATAACCTCTTGCAAAACACATTCTTAGGGATTTATATCGACTTATGAGACTTCATGTCTGCAAAATTTCTGCATTTTTCTTATTGCTTTTTTCATACGTGTTGTGGCTTTATGTGCTGTGGCTTGCATTTTTCTTATTGCTTTTTTCATACGTGTTGTGGCTCTGGACATTCTGAATAAGCTTATTGAGGTCAGTACCATAGCTTACTTTTAAGGTAAATTAGTCTTCTCTTATGTTAATTCATTAATTTGTTTGGGTTTAGATTTAGGGTTTGTGATCTGAATTTGATGGTTGTGTTGGATTTTTTTGTTGATTTGGATTTGGCATTTTACTTCATTGTTTTAATTGATTGATCTGTGCGTTCCTTTATTCGAAAAATAGTGCCTTTGGATTTTGGATTTTTTTTTTAACTAGATGATCTCCAAGAAAAATCGTTTTGAATTTAATCATTTCTTTAATTTTTAAATTATGATTTATCCTTTTTATTTTGTTATTTATTGCAATTTTCGTTAATAATTCGAGTAAATTTGAAGTATTCGAGACAAGAAAATCGCTTTAATAGTTTTCTTTTCTTGGTGTTAAAGGTGTTAAATTCATTGCTTTTACTTAAACTTCTATTAGGGTTGCTCTCTTAATTTTCTTTTCCTGATGTTAAATTCGTTGCTTTCTCATACGTTTCATTTCGTTTATTTTTGAATGTAAAATCAAGGTTTATTTTTGGATTTTCGTATTTGAACGAAAAAATTAGTGTTTTCAAATCTTCTCAATAATTTAGTTGATAACCTCTATTAACATTTAGTTTGATAAGACTCTTATGTTAAACAGAAGGCATGTTAAAGCGTTTAAAGGTATTGTTATTTTATTGAATCTAATGTTTTATTGTTAGTTTTATTTGAGGTGTTTCTTTCCTACTTGGTTTTCGAGGTAAAAACTTCTTAATTTTGTTGTTTTATCTTTGTAAATTCTTGATTTCAGTTGTATTTATTTGGTTTAAATTTTGGTATTTGCCTTAGATAAAATATGTTTCTTTGCACTAACTAAAAGTAGTTGCTATCTCATACGTTTCTTTGATGAGTTAGTGCTAGAGTTGGTGTTAGATAAATCTATTTCTTTCATTAGAGTTGTTTCAATCTTCATTGAGGAGCTCAAAAGACTGTTCTCCTGAAATGTTTTTTCCATCTTTTATTTGTTTCCATTCTTTGTGATTTCATTTGTTGGAATTAAGGATTTGACATTATTATTGTTGTTGTCATCCTTTTTCTTCATTGTTCAAGCAGTTTGGGTAGTAAAATGATGTTTTATAAGATTTTGTCTTTCAACAACATATTATGAAGGATGTGAATGACCATCACATCTAATTCCATCCTACAAGTATGCTTCATCTTGCGTGGTGAATCTATTGATTGATGTAGGATCAGGTTTTGATAATATCTGTTAGCTGCCATAGCATTATTGAAATGAGATCTCACCTGATGCATTTTATCATTTGTTTTTTTCAACTTTTTTATTCTTATGTATTGTTAATAGATGACCATTGAATCAATGAAAAATTTAATTCTAAAGTGTTTAGGCTTGGTTAGAGCCAACATAAATGAACAGAACATTGTAAGTTTGCTATTAGGAGGAGTTAACTTTTAAAAAAGAACTAGTTGAATCGTCAGCAGGTTGAAGATTAAGAGGTCATCTAAAATTCAAGGAATTATTATAGAACATCATTTAGTCTGTGCTTCATTATGCCCAGTGTTTATTATATTGCATTGCAAAATATTTTTCAATTTCATCCTTGTCTCCTTACGCAAAGCATATATTGTGTAAAATTTTTTATGCTCTTTAACTTTAAGTCATAATTTTTCTTCCATGTGGAGAAAAGCATCTTTTATGCATTGTTGATACTCCCAATTTATGATTTAGAGAGGTTGCTTGCTCGAGTACCTTGTGTATGTTTAATTCATCAATTTGGATCACTATAGATGTAACAGAGGCGGCAATCACGATTCGTAATTAACATTAATGAAATTTTTTTTAAAAAAAAAAATAATGTGGAAGTCTGAAAATGTCGATCTGTTAAAATACATAATGTTCGTTCCAAAGATACACAATAATTAAAATTAAATAAGTCAAAATCATCAAACATGAAGTATATAAAAAAAGATTTGAAGCTAAGTCCTCGGTAGCATAAATAAATTGTAGCTGCGGCCTGGATTGGAACCTGAAACTAAATCCTGCAACATGCTGCCATCCATAATACGGATGACAGCCGATTGAATCGGTCAGCGCTTAACGCCGAGCATAACTTCCTATCCAGCTCAAAATACGAAAATAATACACTACATTTACTAAATAATAATTAGAGTACGAACTTATAATTAATTGACACCATTGTATACTTTTACCATATTCTTTTACTGTTCCATACTTTTAAGTCATTAAGATACCGTTTTCAACCCTGGCAGAAGTACGTTACTGCCACTTATATAATTCGGTAATCTTAATACTTAATCAAGTTCAGTTGGTTAATACTCATAACCGTACCATGCCTCATAACATCAATAGTAATCAAGTTTATCACTGATCAACAAGCACAAACAATATGACACCTGATATATGTAAGGGTCTGGCTAGATTAGGGCCAAAGCCCTATATCTAACTGTGGTGGGGGTCGTCACCCCGCCAATGTTTATGCTCGAGCTTCTACAGGATAGGTAGCTAACCCCCTGTCTAACACCGCATTTTACGTGCCGGCCAACACGGGCTCCGGGATTTTACATGCCGGTCCACGGTTCGACAATTCCTTACTATCAGGGTCATTCAATAAACACACATATTATTTCACACAAGCACATCACATTTTTTTTACTACTACAAGTTGACTTTGACTTTGACCAACTTAGATATTAGCTTTGTTATGTAATATACCTATATGCCCTTCTAGCCTAGGTTCACTACTTAAGTTTTACTCATTAAACTTTATTTAAAACTTTATTTTTAATAGTTCATTTGTTAATATATTTGCACTAACAACTAGATATTCTATTATTAGTCTCTAGATTAATATTTTTGATCGGCACTTTACGTCCTTCAAATGTAATACCGCAAGTGCACGGCGTAGCTTAGTACGACAGCAAGTACGGATCCAATCCACAGGGAGTGGGGATTAAGTCAATAGCTTCTCAATCGATTAGTGAGCTCAAAAACGTATAAAATGGTGTTTGGAGGTAGAAATAATTATAACGAGCAATTAAAAAGAACGGAATGAAAAGCGAAACATAAAAGTAATTAAGAGCACAATGAACTAAGACAAAGATAAAGTGATCAAGTAACTAAAGAGGCATAGGCTAGGCTTTCTCACCATGGTAGTCTTTACTATCTTCAACCTATGTTCATGGTTATGGGTTGTTATGAGGAAGAACGTATCTTAAATATTAATGTTCTCTCTCGAGCAACAATAGCTTCCTAAAACATACTTAACCACCTATTCTCATGGAGCTAAGCATAAATTAAGACATGGAGCACACATTCACTATTTCCAATCAAAACATCTACCTATTCTCATGGAGATGATTCAACTTTTAAGCATAGATTATCGTTAAAAATCGACTCTCGCACTCAATTCAACGACACTAAACAAGATAGCAAAACCTATGTTAAACCATAAACAACACAACCATAGCCAAAGGTAAAGATAACAAGTCAAACTACATATATGGTGATCATACCTAGCCTAAACCAAAACATACTACTCACACATATTCATATTGAAATTATAGATTGCAATTAAGTCAAGAATCATTAGGGAATGAATTGAACTAGAGTATCTTAACAAGATGCAATTTGAAGAGCAATCAAACATAAACATATGAATGTAAAAGCAAACAATAACTAAATAACATGAATTGAATTCAATGTAAATAAAGATAGAAATTACTCTTTGATGAATAAGATGAATTGATCATTCAAAGCAATAACTTCCAAAAGCTTCAATGAAAATACACCAATGGTTGAAGAATTCCAAATTGCAAAGTATTACAATAGGTGATGGAATTAGGTTTGTAATTGAAATTGAAAGTATTTAATTGAAAAAGAAACTAATGCTAAACAATAATTCTTAATTGAAATGAAAGAAAGCTAAGAATACATAGAAATTACTCTAAAGTGAAGGATAAAATCTGAGATGATTGAACTCCTCCTTCTTCTTCTCTATTTATAGGCTTCAAAGCATGTGGGCGTGGTGGTTTCATGATTGCTCCATCACCCCTAGAGTGTAGGAGGGAGGTGCCACCCCTAGAGGATAGGGTAGGGTGGCTAGGAAAACTTGGTAGCAAAAGAATAAGAAGCAACAAATGTGATTGGACCTCAAATGATATTTAAAAAGATCGCGAAAGCTGCTGCCGCCCATTTCGCTCGACCCGAGCAATCCCGCTCGACCTAGTCGAGCGACCTTCAGGTACTTAATCAAAAACATCAGAATGTGGACAGAAGGTGGAATTTGGTTTGCTCGACCCGAGTCATCTTGCTCGACCAGTCGAGCGGATGCCCTGTGTCTCTGTCTTGAGTCCTGCTGAACAAAGAAGCTACTGGAAGCAAAAATGCAATTCGCTCAACCCGAGCAGCCTTGCTCGACCGGTCGAGCGAGCTTCAGGAGGCTTATACTCAGCTTTTGATCTAAAATTAATGCTCCTGGAATGCGCGGGCTATCTTGGCTCGACCTTATTCTGGTCAAGTGGCTATTTTGGCTCTCGTTTTGACTTGCTTCCTTGACTTAGCTCATCGAGGCCTTGCTCCCTTGAGCTTCCGGAGCTGAGTGAGTAGCGTATGCATCAAAAGTGCTTGATTTAATGAATTTTACCTGAAATGCAACAAAACAACAAAACACCAAACCAAGCGTAAAATCTTATATAAAACAAGCATCGCTGCATCAAATCTCAACATAATTCAATTAAATTATGGGGGTAAAGTATGAATAAAATATAGCTAACAATTTTCACAAGTAGCTACTAAATTTTATTTCTCTTGAAATAAGTTTCAATAATCAACATTTCTAACTTTAAAACAAATAAATATTTTAATTCTTTTAACAAAATAAATATTTTAATTATAAATCGAGTAAAACTATATTCTATGGATAAATTTTTAAAATTCAACGACTTCACCAAAAATCAATATTCCAAGTTGAAAAATAACTAAGACTTATCAAGTTCACAAAAATCAATATTATAAAAATAAACAGATACAACTTATTATTTTACGAAATTAATTAATCTAGTTATAATACAAGTAACACTTTATAAGCTCATAAAAACCAATACTTCTAGTTTTAAACCAAGTAAAACTTATATATTCACACAAATCCATAACTCTTGTTATAAAACAAGTAAAAACTTTATTCTTTTAATATTTTCATAAAATCAAAATTTCACACAAAATTTTAAAAAGGGCAAATTTATATAAAAAGAATGTACTTTTACATCATTTCAAATAAATTTTAGTCAAATAGTCAACTAAAGATATATTTTGTACTAACTAGCTATTTAATATCCCAAAAGTTACTTTTATTATAAAGTCTCATGTATTTAAGAAAACACTTTAATATAAATAATTTGCAAAAATTTTCCAAATATATCTTTTTTTTACTTGTTATTTTTATTATTATCATAAAAAATAAGCTTGTAATAATTTAAGTTCGTAAATAATATTTTTTTTATATGATAGTGATCGAATGACCTATGAGTATTTGTTGACCTTTTTCACTTAAAACAACTTAATTTAATAAATTTATCATAGTAATTTCTAATTTTATTTAACTAATATAAAAAAAAAAAAAATTAATAAAAACTTTTACAAGATAACTTAATCTTTGAAGTATAACTATAAGTATATGCTTTAATATATAAGATAAAGTATAATGACAACATCCTTAGCATAACCATAGTAAATAAAAAAAATTTAACTAATATAAATAAAAACTAAATTAACAATAATTTTTACAGTCATTCTTAATATAACTACATTCCTAGATAAATCATAAACATAGTAACACTAGTTTATAACATAGACAATACTTAATATCACTAGTATATAATAATTAACCCAACTTCCTAAACATGTCCAAATATTATTAATTAACATACTAAAAATATTTGTAGTATAACTACACTAAATGTAACATTAATCATAATTTTCTTAAACTAACTTCCTACTTAAACATACTCAAAATTAAAATATTGGATAGGTTTTGACTTATTAGTTTTAGGTAGTTAGGATTAGTTTAGTTGTAAAAATAAGCTTAAAAGTGTAATTAAATTTAGTATTATAATTATACTAATTTTAAAATAGTTTAAGTGAAAGTGTTAAAGTTGTTAAAATAGTTGTTAAATGAATTAATTAGGAATTAAGCATCTAAAACGTAAAGCTTTAATAAACCGTAAGTTAATTAAATAATTTTGAAATTTTCGAAGTGTAGAAATTAATAAGTAAAACTTTTGGGGTTCATAAAAATAATATTTAGAAAAAAATAATAAAGTTTCATATTTAAATTAATTTAAGAAATCAGACATGTAAAAGAAAATAATTAATAAAGAATACAAAAATTAAGTCGGATTTTAAATCAATTTAGAGTCTAATAAAATAAAATTTTAAAATTAATTCGGAAATGATAATTACTTGAAATAAGAGTTAGGAATTAAGTAAAGTTGGATGAATTCAATAATCAATAATTAAGAATTAAATTGAAGGAAATAAGAATTAGTCAGATATGATTAAGATTAGGAATTTCGAGTCTGTTACAATTAGGGGTGTTCATAACTGGGTACCCGGCATTTCAGGTACCCGAAAAGTCGGGTACCCGGTTAATCGGGTACCTATTTTAACGGCCCGTGTCCCGACCCGATTAATCCGGGTACCCGGATAAATCGGGTCGGGACACGGGTACCCGGTTTAATTTGTGGAAAGATTAGCGTGAAAAGTTACTCCTTATAAGTTCCCATACACTTTTGGATAAACATGACCAAATCCCAATTTGCAGCTTAAAGAAACCTTAATGTTAGCCTGTACAGCTGAATCAAACATGGAATAGTGCACAGCAACATATCCCAACATATTTTCACACTGAAAAAAACCACAAAGTTGTCTATCTCGCCACAATGGTCTTTCAAGAGCAGGGCCTTCCCATACCACATAACCTTTGATAGCTAAGTCCTCTTTATCTTTAATATCAACCTTAATTGCTAAGGAATACTCCTTATAAGCTCGAGGGCCATCAACTACATCAAGGGTTCAATTCATGTGTTCTGACAACCCCAAATCACCATCTTCATCTCTCTTGAAGATACTACAGCATCGAGTATCGTGCAATAAAACTTCAATTGAACCATAAATTGGTAGTGTCATTGACTTTTGTCGACCAATGAAAATAGAAAATATTTCAATCGCTGGAATTGATCGTGGCCTACTCCTATGAGGATGAAGAACCCTAGCAAAGATTTCAAAGAAAAACCAAATATAAAATAAATGTCATAATTCATAAAGCATATCAATAATCAATATATGGTTTTCTCATTATAAGCATGCTTAAGTAGCCAGCAATTTCTTATTATCTTAGAGATTTGCATGTGATAGCTAATTCCAATCATTACCTCCAACCTCGTAACAATATAACACAATTCAACTAAACTAGAATATATATGTACCCATAAAATGAAATATCTCATATTGATAGCCAAATACCTAGTGAAGTAAAGGTTGGAGGATGGACCTTCGTCCTCGTCCTCGTCCTCGTCCTCGTCCTCATCAGACTAATAAAAAAGAAAGAACCATGAATATTAGTTATAGGAGACATGAGAGAGCACCGAAAAAGGGGGAAAATCATAACAAAAATGTACATGGAAAAGGGCAAATCCGCAAATATACCTCATACTCTCCATCAATATTCGTTTCGTCCGTTATGATTTCTTTCTCGTGACGCGAGAACTGCAAAAGGACAAAAGAATACAAAAGTAATAGTCATAATTAGAGAGTGAAAACCGTAAACATGTAAATCAAACTAAAAATAAGAAAAAAAAAAGTTATATACAAAATAATAGAAGGGAAGATACTAATCTTGGTGAGATCATAATCATGACCGATACATAACCATAGAATTAAAATAAGAAATTAACTATGTATAAAATAAAAAATATATTAGAGTAATACCTTCAAAGTTGAACGGCCCCGCGTAGGATGGAGTTTAAAAAGAAAAGAGAAACATAAGGAAAAAAGAAACATACCTTTTCATATTGTATTCCCATCGGCGGAGGTGAGAACCAAGTCAGAGTTAACTCAACAAAAAGATCATCCAACACAAATGTATTGCCATGATGTGTATCGGCTTGAGCTCGAAATATCATTGTCATTGATAATCTTTTGACCAGTTTTGAAATCTGACAAGTCTAAATCAATAATAATAGAGGAGTATGCAGGTATAGCTGCCCAATGTCTGTCAAATTGCATATGTTTACCAAACGTAACCCGTTGTTGTTCATGAACTAGCCTCTCAAACAAAACTATTTCTTCTAAGTTATAATTACCATAAGTGTTGGCATACCGTATAACAACTCTTCCATTAACGTCAAGAAAGTCGCGTTTGTTTGCTTTTTCCCTATTGCTAAACTCGATCTCTAAACGACAGTATACCCCAAAAGGAATAGAAATATAGTTCATGGTGAGAGAACCTTTTTCAAAACTAATGAACTTCGAATTAACTTGTTCATAATCATTATCACATTCAGTTTCCTCTAAAGAAAACTTATCATGAACAAATTCATTACCAGCACTATCAAAAAGAGCTACATCTATATTGTTCTTATACAAGGGTATGTATGAACAATTTGGATGAGAAAAAAAAGTTGGACCATTTAATCTCAAAGTCCCAGTTGTGTCAAGAAGTTGAGGATTTATGGACTCATATTTGTAAAAATCATGACATTTTCGGCCTTCACGCATGAAATCAGGAAATTCAACACCCAATCTCCCATAAACAGCAAATGGACTAACATACTCTTTAAGTTGAAGACTAACAGAAAGCAGTTGGATTATAGGGCCAGGTTGAAGAGCACATCTACCCATTTTCTTAATCGTTTCCCTAGCATCATGAAGCATTTTAGCGTGATCATCAAGGGTTTCTTCAGGTGGATAGAAACACTTATCAAAGTCAACAATAAGCAAAATTTTCTCAAGGTCTTCTCTTGAGACAGTTGGGTATTAATAAACTAGAATTAGTTCACCAATGATTTAAAATCAGATTATCTATAAAAGTCAATCACAATTCCCAATTAATGATGATAAATAAATCAACCGCCTAAAAACAAACAAATGTAAATGAAGTGAATTAACAATATACTCCCGATGTCCCTCTGAATTAGCACCATTT
This sequence comes from Amaranthus hypochondriacus, assembly GCA_000753965.2. Taxonomy (NCBI): domain Eukaryota; kingdom Viridiplantae; phylum Streptophyta; class Magnoliopsida; order Caryophyllales; family Amaranthaceae; genus Amaranthus; species Amaranthus hypochondriacus. The sequence goes on along the minus strand of JPXE02000078.1, from coordinate 17,833 downwards.
GATTCAAAAAACTCTCACATTATTGGATCAAATGGTGCTATATCGAAGGGACAGAGGAAGTAGAATCCAAAAAATCAACAAGCAATGAATTGTTTCCATATGTAAAAATTGATCCAAATTGACAAACCGTCTGATTCTGCTACTGGGAGGGAGGCAAATCAGGAATCCGGTGCACCAATACATGAAGAAAATTTAATCTTTATTTTATTAATTTCAGTTTGAGTTCCTTTTTTTCTCACTTAATAATAACTTTGTAATTCTGTATTAATAAAATCAAATAAAAAGAAATAAAGGAAAGAAATGGGGTAAATCAGGAAAGTTTTGATTTTTAACTCATGTTCATCATCTATACATTTGAGTTTTGGACCTGCAATTGATTTTTTTTTGCCAGAAAAAGAACACAAAATGCGGAAGATTTCGACCTGCAAATGAATTTTCGACCTGAAGAAGATGAATTTGCGAATTGTAGATGAACAATGGCGTCCCAAATTGCTGTTTGTGTTTGATGAATGAAGAAGAATATGAAACCCTAACTCATGTTCTGAATTGAACCAAAATTTGGGTCTCCTGGAATGTTGATTTGGGAAGATGACTACTCCTTTATGAAAACCCACATGGTGATATTCTTATTTTCTAATTAAATTTTTAAAAAAAAAAAAATTCTGAAAATCTAACGGAAGTTTAAGACAAACCTTTTTTTCAGAAAATTTTCCTTCTCAAAATGATCACAAAAAAAATTAAGATTAAAAAACTTATTTGAATTCAACATCTAGAATAAGTAAAATAAAAATTTAATATTGGTGGGAGTATACCTTAATATGAAGGAAGAAGGATGGTTGCTGAGGAGGACGTGGCTGGGTTCAGGCGGCGCTAAATTGGTTGGGCGGTGCTGGCAGCGGATGCTCGGTTGAGGCTACGGCGATGGAACGAAATTCTAAAGGAAGAGGAGGTACGTTATTTGTCTGTCTGTCACGAAGTGAAGTAAGAGACAAAACCCTTTGTAAGTTTCTACTTTATGAGTCCTTTTTTTTTATTTTTATTTTTATTTTTTTTACATCTCCTTATATATTTGGAGTTTGGACTTTGAGTTTTAGGTTTCATATTTTGGGCTTCATTCTAACTCTTGTTTGTGTTCACATACATTTTTACATTAACTAGTGTGGGGCTCTACACTATCTAATTTTATACTCATATTTTATACATTTTTATCAACAATAAAACGAATGAAAATATATTAGACTGTCAATTTACTACAAAGATGCAAAGGATAAAAGGTTGTTCGATAAACAAAATAATTCAAATGTAAATTTAAATTTCATGATTAAATTAAATATGTATTTGAAGAAATAAATAACTTACGCATATCATGCGGTCCCCTAAAAAATCTATTTAAAGTCGGAATTTTAGTTTAAAAAAGATTAATTAACTGTACTCATATTGTATTGTATTAATTTTATAGTTTAGCAAAGTAGAATTGAAATTGTTCAAAATAACGTAATCATATCATGATTTTAATGTATACTTACAATGTTGTTGGTCTAACTAAAAGTAATCCTACAAATTTAATATACAATAGCATTATAAATTACAAAAAATGAAAACAAAAATTTCCCAAGAAAATTCGTAATCCATATCAAGTTAAAAAATACAGCATATAAATCTGCTACTATATCGATGATATTATTCTGGTAAAAAACTAATTCATTGAACTCAAGAAACTTGCTTTATCCATTGAAATCAAGGCATATTTGTAATCTACCAATCTGAGAAATGCCTCTATCATCTGATTAATCATCAAATAGATCTATTAAAAACATAGAGAAGAGAAGTTACAAAGTGGTAAAATTTGAAATTTTTAACAGATCATTCCTCACCTATGCGAAAGTATATGTGCATCTAAGGCAAGCAAAATAATAAAAAAAATGGACCCAATTTCAAGAAGAACTAACCTCAATTGAAGCACATACAGCAGCAAATTCATGCTCAAAAGTCCACTAATTCGGTTGATGCAATTCAACAAACATTTAGTTTGCTTACAAACTTCACTCTTGAGTATTTTCATACTTTGAACTCGAGCAAACTCACCAGCTGTAGCAATAGGGAGAAAACTACAAATCAGTTACTTACTCCGTTTCATAATACTTGATACTGATAGTGACATTTTTCCACACAATATGTCACACTCAGTAGCAAGTACTATGGAACTGAGGAAGTATATTGCTCAAGTGTATCTTCAAATGATATTCAGGGGGATAGTAATTACAATGTAATAACCAAAAGTGCAACACGCACTGAAGGAAGCTAAGGGAAATAAACATTCTATCAAGTATAAAACCATGGATATGAACATATTATTATGAGGCATTTAACATTTAACCACATATTGAAGATGAAGAGAAAGCCACAAACTACAATAAACAAACCGACAGACACTTGTGCAGAAACAACAATACCAAGTAACAGTTATGGCAGTATCGAGATAACTAAGGAACAAATAGGTTTCATTGAATTTATTCCGTTTAAATCAATTTGATCACATTTCTTTATTATTCTACTAAATTATTTTACATTAATAGGGGAATCATTTCAAATTTAATACTTGCTTCACATTTAACTAATCAAGCTATTCCATATATCAAATTTCAAAGCATTCAAACTCTTAACCTGAAAAATAAGAGTCTCAAAAGCAGGATTTCAACTTAAAAACATTAAAAAAACTATAAAAAAAATTTAAAATCAATAAAATCTCTTACATTATTGGGATGATGTAAAAGATTAAGCCAATTCTGTACTAAATAAGGTGATTCATATAGCTTCAGTAAGTTAAATAATAAGTTAGAATGTTAGCAATAGTCTAACATGTCCAGCTATACCGAGAGTTTGAAACAACAATGATATTAAAAAGCCGAAGCACCAAATGAAGGATAATAAATGATCACAATTAAACAAAAACATTCGATATCATCGAATATTAATTTATATAAGTAATACAACATACAATGATCATTTAACTGTCATATCAGAGCGCTCCTAATCAACTATACCAAAAGCAATAAAAAATCAAAAAAATAAATGGAAAAGTAAACAATTTTTCGAAAGGATTGCAAAGATATGATCTGGAGAAATTTGGGATCATCAAGTATAATATACGGCCAAATTCTTGAATTGTGAGAAAGCCCTTATTTCCTAAACAACTCTAGAAAAATTAATTTAAAAAAAATAAACCTCATTTGTCAAAGCAAAAAAAAGAAAAGCACTTTACTGCCTGCACAATAAATCTCCAATTCCTGGAAAACTTCAACAAGAACCACAAAATAAAGAAATCAGGGAAAAATGAATATAAAAATTAACAATGAAAAATACCCTAAAACCAACTTCACTAACTGGAAAAACAAAAATTAGAAAGTAACCAATGTATTAAACCGACATATAAAGAAATTAGGAAAAAACCAAAGAACTAAAACACAATAAACAGCCGAAATCAGAATACCAAATTAGTCATAAACACCCAAATTAAACCTTTGCAATCACATAACCCATTTGACCCAACATCAAAAAAATACTTTACTACCAAATTAAAGAACTCAAATCTGTCAATTGATCAACAAGACAATTTTTCAACCTTATTGTAAAACTACTTTCCCCCCAAAAAAACTCCCAAATACCCAAACAATGAAATCATAGGTCGTAATCAACAAAGATTGATTCAGCTTTCTTAAACTCCAAAAAAACCACTTTTCCCCAAATACCCATTTCCAAACGTTAGTAAGCAATTGACTGACTGAACAGACGCATTTGAAAGAAATTGTTCCATTGATTGCTTCGAACGACCGCAATTGGACAATTAAACAACCAAATTTGAGCAAACTACTACAATAGCTAATCGAAAGAAGAACCCAAAAATCAAATTAGGTGTATGAAAGTAAGCAAACAACAGCAAGAACATATCTATAATTAAGTAACGATGCGAAGAAACTCACCAGGCTGAGTTATGGCGGAGAAAGCGAAGACACAAAGGAAATAGTAGGAGTTAGAGTTATGGCGGAGAAAACAAACTTGGTAGATGTAGATATAGATGTAGATGTGGATAGAGATGGAGAAGACATGTAGATAGAGATGGAGAAGAGATATAGATAGAAATGGAGAAGAGATAGAGATGCAAAAGAAAAGTAAGGAGTAGGAGTAGGCTGTAGGTCACTATTCATTTTTGTGAGAGTAAATGAACAGTAATCTAGGTAGGAAGCTTAGAGGCTTTTTAAATGTATATATATATATATACTAGTGTGGGGGCCGCGTGCTACGCACGCGGGTCCCCTAAGTTCACATTATCAAATTTTTATATTCCTATTTAATACATTTCTATCAACAATAATACGAATGAAAATATGTTCGACTGTCTATTTGTTTGCAAAGGATGAAAGGTGTTAAGATGAATAGAAAGTAAGTTGCGTCAGCAAAGCAAGGCATGGAAAAATATTAAATGCTTTTATATATTGAACCATAGAGCGTACGGTCAACGGAATGAGAAAATATATTAGATTATGCACACGATCTCCAAGCTATTCTATCGAATGTTATACTCCTGTTTTATACATTTCTATGAACAATAATACAAATGAAAATATATCAGACAGTCTATTTGTTCAAAAGATGCATAGGATACAAGGTTGTTCAATAAAATACATAGTTTCCACTACAAAAAAAATGCAACTTACCGACCAAAAAACTACTGACTAACCGAAATAGTCGGAAATTCCGACTGATTTTCCGACTAACACGTGTTAGTCGAAAATTCCGACTATTTTTCTACTAAATTTGGTTTTGGTCGCAATTTAAAAAAAATAAAAAAAATTAATTATTTTCCGACTAACTTCCGACTTAATTTTAGTCGGAAAATTTTCCGAGCATTTTCCGACTAAAATGTGGTCGGTATTTGGTCGGTGGTATTAAGGAATTATTTTATCTTAATATTGGCCTGGAGGACTAATTTATAAATGTTAGGCGCTATATCATAGCATGTATAGGTAGTTGTCTCAGTTGGTAAGTGATGTTGTTTGTGTCCAGCAGGTCTTGTGTTCAAATCCTATGGGTAGCATTTTGTTGGTTTTCTTCTTTTTTACTAATCAACTAACCAACTAATAATTAATGTACTATAATACACTAATACAATTAATAATAAACTAATTATACGAGTAATAATATATTAATACACGTAATAATATACTAATACACTATTAAAAATACTAATATTACTACATTAATATGACTAATACTTTATATACTAATATACTAATACACTCATAATAATAATAATAATAATAATAATAATAATAATAATAATACGACTAATACTATACTAATGCGACTAATAGTACACTAATACGACTAATACGAGAGTAACATTATACTAACAACTAATACGAGTAATAATATACGAATAATGCACTAATCAACTAATACGAGTGATAATAATACGACAAATAATAACTAATAAAATACTAATAATGCACTAATACGACCATTACTATACTAATACGACTAATGGTACACTAATAATACGACTAATACGAGTAACAATATATACTAATACAACTAATACGAGTAATAATATATGAAGAATGCACTAATCAACTATTACGAGTAATACTAATACGACTAATACGAGTAGTAATATACTTATACAACTAATATTATACTAATGAAACACTAATACGACTAATAATAACTAATACGACTAAATAACTAATAAAGTACTAATAATCTACTAATACGAGTAGTAATATACTTGTACAACTAATAACGCACTAATACGACTAGTAATATATTTATACAACTAATAACGCAGTAATACGAGTAATAATATACGAAGAATAATATACGAAGAATGCACAAATGTGATTAATAATAATAATAATAATAATAATAATAATAATAATAATAATAATAATAATAATAATAATAATAATAATAATGATAATAATAATAATAATAATAATAATAATAATAATAATAATAATAATAATAATAATAATAATAATAATAATCCACTAACTATCCACAAATACAACTAATAATGAACTAATAAGAGTAGTAATATACTACACTAATATGGATAATAATGTATTAATACGAGTAAAAATTACTAGCTAGTAGTAATATACTAATACAACTAATTATATACTAATAATACACTAATACGACAAATTATTTACTAATACTATATTAATAATAATAATAATAATAATAATAATAATAATAATAATAATAATGCACTAATACGACCAATAGTATACTAATACGACTAATAATACACTAATATACGACTAATACGAGTAACAATAACTAATACTATACTAATACGACTAATAATAACTAATACGACTAAATAACTAATAAAGTACTAATAATCTACTAATACGTGTAGTAATATACTTATACAACTAATTATATACTAATTAATAATACACTAATACGACTAATTATTTACTAATACTACAATACGACAAATTATTTACTTATACTATATTAATAATAATAATAATAATAATATTAATAATAATAATAATAATAATAATAATAATAATAATAATTAGTAGTAGGGGTGTTATATGTTATAAATTCAGTACAATAGCATAGAGTATCACTAATTGATACTTGGCTTAGTGGTTAGAGCAAGACCTCATATGCATGAGGTCTCCGGTTCAAACCTCTCCTCCAAATGCATTTCTGTGCAGGTTGATTGTTGAGGCGCTACGTAGGCATGACGTGGCAAATTGTTTCAATAATTTTTAAAAATATTTTTTTTTTATTTTTGGATAAATCCTGAAATAGTACTTACCGACTAATCACCGACTAAAGGGTAGTCGGAAATTTTCAACTAATTTCCGACTACCCGTTTTAGTCGGAAAATTCCGACTGTTTTCCTACTAAAATGATTTACCAACCATTTTGAGCCGACTACCCCAATATAGTCGGAATTTAGTCGGTATAGCTCTACACCGACTAAATTCCGACTGTTTTGGGTAGTCGGAAAATTGCATTTTTTTTTGTAGTGTTCATTTAAAAAAATTAAATAAATAAACCACATAGTTCAAATTGTATTTGTAAATTTCATGATTAAATTGAATTTTTATTTGAAGAAATACCTAACTTGGCCATATCACGCGGTCCCCCAACAAATCTTTCACGTCAAAATTTTAGTTAAAAATGTATTAAATAAGTAAATAACCGTAGCCATATTATATTGTATTAATTTTATAGTTTAGCTAAGTGTAATTGAAATTTTTCACACTAACGTAATCCTATAATGGTTTTAGTTTGTTTGTCGAACTAAAATAACATATACATCTACAAAACTCATAAACAATTGCACTATAATAAAAAAACATAAAATAAAAGTATCTTAAGAAAATTAAGTTCAAAAATACAACATATAAATTTACAACAATATTGATGATATTATTCTGGTCAAATAATTCATTAAACTCAAGAATCTTGTTCTTAGTGTGCAACATTAATTTTCTTCGAGATTCAAAGAAGATAAACAAAGGTTATTAATTATTCTCACAAGACTACCCAGCCTCACAAGGGTGTAGCTAGATCAACCCACTGGGTTGCCTACCCGCATGAGGTGGCAGCTTAAATGGCATCTAGTGTCAGCACAGGTGGCAATAATAGTAAAAATCTGATTTTGGTATTATCCATGTAAAGAACATTAAATACATAATAATAAAACTACATTAATAGTGTCTTGAAACTATGCAAATTATTTAAATATATTTAAAATAACAATACAATCATTAATAACTCAGAAAATTAAACTTTGTTTTTCAATATGAACTTTTCACTTTCATTTTGATTTTGTCTTCTACTCCATGCTCCATTGTTGCTTATAATTTATTTTATCTTACTACTCCAAACTAAAGTGATATTTATTGGCTTGCTATTGAACTACAAAAGGTACACAATCTATCATTTTTATGTATAATTGTAAAGATGATAAGAATTTTAATTATAATAGTATATTTATGAGAAATATTGAGTTCTTGATGAAATAGATTATTTATAATAGGTTTAATTGATAAATATATTATTCCATATATTACTCCATGTGCAATAACCATGCTAGTACACTTTTGTATATATAGGTTTACTTTTTGTACTTGAATTGCTAATTCAAGAATTGAGAATAAGACTACACTTGCTGTCTGCATACCTTGCTTTTGTCTAATTTGCATCTGTTACATGTACCGGCATTTATTTCTTCTGTACCCCAATAATTTTTTTTTTCTTTTTTTTTTTGAGATACTGTACCCCTATAATTTTAGGCGAAGTTTAGTTAGACAAAAATCAATTTTCATGTAAATTAATTTTTCATGGAAAACATTATCTGGCGGAAAACACAATGGAAGGTTAGTTTTCTGTCATTTAGTTTGATGGAATACTAAATTTGGAGAAGATAATTGGTTTTTTTCCATTTTGGTAGGAAAATGTACAAAGGGTGATGAGATTATAGGAAAATTAGGAATGATTGCCCAATTTAACACTTGGTAAGTAGAAACTAACAATGAAATTACCCATAATTTCTTATTCAAATGTAAAATTTTCTAATTCTTTAAATATATTTTTGTTCTTATTCAAATGTAAAATTACCCATCATTTCTTAAAATTAATAGAATTTAATTAAAATATTCAACAAAAAAATAGAGTTTAATTAATAGCTTTTAGTAAATTTGATAATAGTAGATTATAGGAAAATTAGGAATGAGTTAGGTAAATTATAGACAATTGTATTCTATTCAAATTGTAATAGTAGATTATAGGAAGATTAGGAATGAGTTAGGTAAATTATAGACAATTGTATTCTATTCAAATTGTAAGACATTGAGAATTTAAACTGCTTTTTATCAAAAAATTTAAAGTTAGGTTTTTTTCTAAAACTTTAGGGTATTTTTTTTGTTATTTTTGGAGATAATTATTGTTAAAATTTGGACTAAAATTTAAATTCAAGGGTACATAATGATGGTATTATGAGGATTATCTATTAATTTGATCAAATGTCTGATATAAGACGTGCAAATATCCTAATTGTATATCACATGTAGGTGCAAATAAGATCACATAGCGACCATGATCGATCTCAATATTGAGTACACCAGTGAAGATCATATTGATCGAAGCTCTGATGAAGATGACGATTACGAGGATTCTGATATAGACTACAACCATGAGTTAAATTTTGAGAATCAAATAGAAGGTAATACTAATGTAATGGAAGATGATGCAGACACCACTCAAAAACAAGACAACGATATCCTTCATTCAGCATCACAACCTTCTAATCCTCCACGAGAAGGAATGTTATTTGCATCGTGTGGGAAGGTGATTGAATTCTATCATAATTTCGCCAAGGAAAGTGGCTTTCAAATGAAAATAAGAAGTCGAGAGAGTGACAAAGGAGTTAAGTGTACAGATAACAATGAATGCACAAGGTTGAGGCTAGCATGTACAAAAGAAGGGAAGTTTATTCCTAGAGGCAAGGACCCAACAAAACCATCACGGTCTCAGATTACTGGTTGTCAAGCTAAGATAAATGCGACACTCGATAAGAAAAGTGGGCAATGGAAACTTACTACTGTGGTTTTAGAGCATAATCATTCCTTGGACCCCTTAAATTCAAAATTCATGTCTAATTACCGATTTATTAGTCCCCACAACAAAGAGATTATCATGACAAATGAAATGGCTGGGATACCCATCGGTCGAAACTATGCAACATTTGCAGTGAGATATGGAGGATATGGCAAAGTACCTTTCTCCGAAAAAGATTGTAGAAATTTAGTGACTAAATATAGGCGTTTGTCTCTTCAAGAAGGAGATTTTGCAGCTATGGAGAAGCATTTTATAGAAATGTCCACCAAAGACCCAAACTTCTTTTATATGTATGACACAAATGATGATGGATCGCTTAAAAATGTCTTTTGGGCAGATGGAAGATGCAGGGCTGCCTATAAAGTATTTGGAGATGTGATTACATTCGATACCACATACTTGAAAAATAGGTATAGAATGCCTTTTTGCCCATTCATAGGAGTAAATCAGCATGGACAATCGACTTTGCTAGGTTGTGCTCTTATTTCTTGTGAGGATACCGATAACTATATTTGGTTGTTCAAGACCTTTTTAGCATGTATGTCGGAAAAGCTCCTGAATGCATCCTAACTGACCAATGCATGGCCATAGGTAAAATTTAATTTCACTTATGAACGTCAATTTTTTCCTTGTAAAATGATTTTAATGTTTATCTAATTTGTAGGTAATGCAATTAAGGATGTCTTTCCGAAGACAAAGCATCGATGGTGCATTTGGCATATCATGAGAAATGCAAAGAAGCATTTGAATTTCAACTCTAATAGTGATAAGATTCGGAAAAAAATGCGACAAGCTCTTCATGATTCTCTAAGTATTGAAGAATTTGAGAAACGATGGGAAGATATTGGTGAAAAATATAAGTTAAAGGAGGTGAATTGGTTTAATGAAATGTTTAATTTGAGGCATCGATGGGTTCCGGTTTATTTCAAGGATGACTTTTGGGCTGGAATGTCGAGCACACAACGTAGTGAGAGTATGAATAATTTTTTCAAATCTTTTGTGCACCTTAATACCACACTGAGAGAATTTGTTCAACAATATTGTCTTGCTCTTGGAAAACGAGCAAATGACGAAGAGTTAGAAACATTTCGGTCGAATAATAAGCCAACTTTACCCCTCACCGAATATGTCATTGAAAGTGTATTTCAAAGGCTATACACATCAAAGAAATTTGAAGAGTTTCAAGAACAAGTGCGCTTGGTCACATATACTAGTGCGAAAAAAGTTGAAGATGATGGAAGATCATGTGTGTACGATGTGGTTACGAAAAGGGCTAAATGGCCATTCCTACGACAAAATAAGGTGACCCTTGATCGAGTATCATTTGATGTTAAATGTGATTGTAAGAATTTTGAGTTTCGAGGTATAATATGCAGTCACATAGTACGAGTATATCACCAAGAGGATGTTGCATGTGTTCCAGAAAAATACATTTTATCTCGATGGAGAAAGGATATATTGAGGGACTATAACAAAATCTCAGTGCCATATTATGCACCTGATAAAAATCCTACAGCGGAGAGATACCTTAATTTGCATAAGGAATTTGAGGAGATTTCCACCATGGCCACCGTTGATGATAAATCATATTTAATGTTTATGGAAATATTACGCAATGCAAAAAAACAATTGAAGGCATCAGCTAAAGAATGTCAAGAAGAACCACATAGTATTGATATAATTGGTAAGGTTTATGGAAGACATCCATCCCAATTGCAAAATGATGTTCAAAATGGTCCAGATGAAGGTGTGAATAATCAAGAGAAGGTGAAAGACCCGAAAGACCGTAGACAAAGAGGAAAACAACCAACTCACAGAAAAGGGTATAAAAATGATCATCATTCAAGGAAAAATAATCCACAATATCAGACATTAGAAAGCAACTATGGTTATGGACAGGTTAAAACAAAATCTTCTATAATGTCAAATGCAGTTTTTATTCATATGAGATATTCACTTTTAATGTTTTTTTTTTTACAGGGACCAATAATGCATTATCCATCGCCAATGTCAAATTATGCATCTAGCTCTAATGCACAAGTAAGTATTATTCTCATACATTAGTTGCAAAATAATTTAGGTGTAATTAAAAAGATAAAATAATATAGTATTAAATTGCATTTCATACAGTTACACAATTATCCACAATCACCGTTCGGATACTCTATGGGTTACAATCATGCAACACAAGTAAGTTGACATAGCAATAAATTGCATTTTGTTCAGTTACACAAATGTCCTTTGTCACAATTTTATTTTATTTCCCTTGAAGATTGTTCGGCCTTCTACAAGTACATATGGAAATTTTATGACATCGCATCCCCCGTTTCACGTCATGCAAGTAATGTCAAGTAAGTAGCCATAAATCGACTAAATTTCTTGATTAGTAGATGATTTTCAAATGTATATACGTAAATATTATGATGACCATTTTAACAGGTTCAAACACTATGGACCCGCAAAAAGGAGGTGAAAAAAGATTAGGTTCAAACTATATGGACCCACAAAAAGGAGGTGAAAAAAAATTTAGATCAACATAAGTTGCTAAGTTGCGGAAATTGAAAGTGTATTACAATTTTAGTAAATTAATAAGCATTTGTTGGTTAGCATTTGTAATATTAAATTATTTAGTACTAAGTTATTTATTTTGGATTTTCGTTATATTGTGTATGTTCAACTTCCTAAAATCTCTATATAAAAAAGCATAAATAAAAGTCGTAATTATAAAAGCATAGATAAAGTCGTAATTATTTTGGATTATTGTTGATGCTTAAGGATTGAGTCAAGCAATTTGGGGAGAATGAGTTGATGATGATGATTGATGAAATTTGACATGGGACGTATCAATAATCTTAGAAATCCAAATCCCATTTCTTTTCTTTGGCACTATTAATAAAAGAAGGAAATTCACCAATGTTGCCAAGATCGTGGTACGTTCCGGATCGCGGAACGGGATCGGGAACGCAATTCACCAATGTTCAAATTTTGAGGTGGGAACGTAAAAATTTCGGGTCGCGATTTTTGACTTGCGGTACGTTTTGTTTCGGATCGAGATACGATTTGGGATCGATTACTTTCTATGAATAATTTTTTTTTAACATATAACATCTTGGAAAAAGAAATTTTTTTTGTGTATTTTTAACATTTAACATCAATTACTTTCTCTGTCTATTTTCTATGACATTTAATATGAATTTAACTGTTTAATATTTAAAATATGCTATTCAAAATTTTGAACTATCAAATAAATCAAAAAAAAACTATCAATTAAAGCAGAGGAGACAAGTTATTAAAGTATTTTAGAGTACCAATGTGACTCATCACCTCTCCACATTTAATTATTATTTGCTCAAAAAGTCAAAAGTTTTTAACAAATGCTCAAAAGTTGGTCATCTCCTATTCTCCTTCCATCTTCATCTTCAAGAATCAAGACTACACCCTTTCACCACCATGAACGACCCTGCAAACATCCTCGACCATCATGACTACAACCCGCTCTTTTCTTCACCACCCTTCACACGGACACACCACTATTATGAATTATCCTCTACCACTAGTTGCAATCATCATCTCTAAGAATGCCCCAAATCACCAAATACAAAAGTAGAAACAATAAATAAAGATAACCCACAAAAATTTAAATCAAGCCAAGCAAAAGAGATCCATTGTTTTACTTTTAAAGATAGTTTGAAATGCAATCAAGATTAAAAGAAAAATTAAAAAAAAAAATCTAAAACCAAAAAAACCCTTCAAATTTAACATAAATGGTAGAGTTAAAAACTCATTACTCACTTTTCACTCAATGAATTTTTTTTATACAACTATTCAATTTCCAGCAACCAACACAAAAATAAAAGTAATTTTTGAAGATCAAAATAAAAGTGATTTTAAAAAATCACATTAGCCGAAAACAAAACAAAAAATTAGCTCAAAAAAAAACAAAAAATTTAACATAAATGGTAGAGTTAAAAACTATGCAATATATTCAAAATAAATCAAAAACCATGGAAATTGAAAAAAAAAGATATTAAAGTCATTAAAAGAGAAGAGAAAACATTATACTTTATATAATATTAAATATTCATTTCATTCATTAAACATTACATAATACTCCCAGCCATTAACATTAAAAAGCTAAAAACCAAAAATCACAATAGATAAACATAGATGCATCATAGTTTATAATAATATCCTCAAAAAAGTAGCTTATAATATTTCATCTTCAAAACAAAACCAAAGCCAACACTCCCAAACCATATGATGCTAAAACCTCATTCAGATTCCAGATTAATAAAATCTTCAGTTTTTGATGCTCCACCAATGTCATTTGTAATTTTTGTCTTCTTGGTTGATGGAGAAGTTCCTTCAAACAATTTTTTTTTCAGATTTGGACTCTTTGATTTTTGACTCTTAAATTTCGGAGAATGAATAAATACTTGACCAGTTTCACTTATAGGAGAAAGGCACACTTCTTCACCAAGCATTTTAAGCATATTAGCAAGAGGATATTCTTGTAACATAACATCCTTCATCACTGGAGCAAAACCTAGCCCAATTAATCGTTTCAAAAATTCCTTCATTTCAATTGTTTGCTTATTGTATTCAAACATTGTATCATCATACAAATTTTTGTAAGGTGAAATATTAGAACTCATTGGAGAGAAACTCTTGTATGGTGAGATATTAGAGCTCATTGTAGGGATACTAATTGGGTATGAGGTATGAGATAATAGATTATTGATCTTTGGTTTTTATAATAGATACACATTTTGGGAATCAAAGAAAACATTTATTTTCTTATGGAAAATTGTTTCCTGGGAAAGATGGAATTGTGGTTGGGAAAAGGAAGGTTTTTCTTTCTAACAAAAATTCAAAATAGCATTATTAGTTGGAGAATACTACTGGTTTGTTTATTTTTTGGAGAATAAATAACTTTTTTTAATATTTTTTTCCTTTTTTTAATTTGTTTTACTTTACCTTCTTTATCCTTTAAAAATATTTTTTATTTTTAATTACCTATTTATTTCAAAAAAATGATATAATATTAGGAATAATAATAAGAAAGATTTAAACGGTAAAAGTTGGATAATAATAATAATAATAATATAATAATAATAATAATAATAATAATAATAATTTAATAAAGTGAAGAACTAAGAACCAAGAAGTATAATTTGTTAAATTAAAATATAAAATAAGTACAATATGCTAAAAAACTAATAATAAAGTTGTAGACTTGTAGTCGATGTAGGTAGTTTGTGTAGGTAGTCGGTGTAGGGCGTGGTAAAAACTATCAAGTAATAATTTGCTAAAGTAAAAAACTAATATTAAACAAGTTATTTTTGGGTCGGGTTCGAAACGTAACAAGTTATGTGCAATTCGAGTTTGTTAACCACATTGTTAAAGTAAAGACGAGTTCGCATTGTAATAGGTTGGATTATACATTGTTGATTATGGATCCTTCGGGTGGATTATACCGAGTACCTATTGGGTTAAAGACGAGTTCGCATTGTAATAGGTCGGGTCCAAGTTGAGTTCGGCTAACCATATTGTCGGGTTAATCTCGGGTATGGGTTGTTCTCGAGTCGGGTGACGGTCAATTTTGGTCTAAACTAAAACTAATCGGTACAAGTCGACTTCGGGCGATACTTTTTTGACTTATTTACTTAATAATTTTTAAATGAAATATTTTAAGAATTTCGATCTTTATTTTTATAAATTTTGAAATTGCTATGATTAAATAGAAAAGAGTATAAAGACTAAATTCTTATTTTAATCACAATGAAATGTAATTTGTGATCGATTTCTACTATGTCACAAATACTTGTACAAATGAAATCCTTAACATTACTATTATTATAAATATTTTTTTTTCAATATTACTAGTATAAACTTTGTGATCGATTTGTGATTGAATTGTGGAATTAATATTTTTTTCAATTCAAATTACATAATTTAACTAATTGACAACATTATTATTATTATTATAAATACTTAACATTTGTTGTAATTGGTAAAGATTTTCATTATAAATATAAATACTTTATCTATTATGTAAAATTTGTTAAAGCAAAAAACTAAAAACTAATGAGTAATAATTTGCTAAAGTAAAATGTACAATAAGTATAATTTGCTAAAGCAAAAAACGGTTGTCCATGCTTTGCAACGGAAGATCAATCGTGCTTTCCATAATCAAGTGCTCGTGGACAATGTATTAGAGTCTATATCGGGTCCCTCAATATATCTTTTAGCTTTTGCTATAGGGAAGCTAATCGTGTGGCCCATCGTTTAGCCAAATGGGTCGTTCAACTATTTGTTCAAATGTTTGGCTCAATTCGGGTCTCTCGTGGCTTGATGACTTTGCATTGTACTTTTCAATTTAAGCAAGTAATAATATCTTTTGCTTTGATTTCAAAAAAACAAATAGTATCGATGTAGATTTGGTAAAGTAAAAAACTAAAAATTAATAAATATAATTTGATAAAGTAAAAAACTAAAGGTTAATAAAACTACTAATAAGTATGCTTTCGTTGTAATTTTACATATTATTACATCAATTTTAATATTTTCTGACAATATATTATATAATAATAAACAAGTTGTACATGGCCTAGTGAATAATGTTACTAAAATTATAAAGTTTTTTTCAAATTTTAGAATTATAAATATAAAAATTTAAATTAAACAATAAAAAGTAAAACCGTACATCCCATCCTATTGACCCATTTTCTTTTCATTTCCCGTTTCCGTTCCCCACTTCCCCTTGTAAGAATTAAAATTCACTTTCACCACCATTGATATAAGCATAAGTTACAACCGAACTTGACCCACGACAATGTGATTTATAAAAAACTACTCCTCCGATCTTATTTGTTCTTCCACTTTGAGTTTTTCACAAATATTAAGGTAGATAGAATCTTTGGTTGTAATGGGTATTATTTTAATTAAATAGTAGTGTAAAGTAATGATTGTATTGGAAGTTTGAGAGAAAAAATAATTAAATAGTAGTAGTGTGAAGTAATGATTGTATTGGAAGTATGAGAGAGAAAATAATTAAACACAATAAAATATAATTTGTTGATTTCTATAATTATGTCACAAATATAAGTATAAATATAAATATAAATATAAATATTTTACATTTGTTTTGATGTTACCGTTCATTTGTCACATAATATAAATACTTTATCTATGCTTAATATTTTTTCCTTTGAGTTTTTTTCTATTATTTTCTCAATTTAACTATATGATAAATTAATTATGTGACAGCTTTATATATCCGAAGTAAGAGACAAGTGTTTTTTTTTTTTTGGAAAATCACAAATTCTTGATTAGAGTTGTATTTTAATTTTAATTTAAAATATAAAAATTAAAAATTAAAAATTAAACACTAAAAAATCTTGTATACACATCCCAATACCATTAACCCATTCCCCTTCCCTTCCCCTTCCCTTCCCTTCTCCCATCTCTTTCCCTTCCCTGTAATTTCACACAAACTAAAAACTATGCTTGATTTATAAACAAACCAGTAGTATTCTCCCAACTAATATTAAACAAGTTATTTATCTATGCTTAATTTATTGATTGGGATTTTTTTTTATTTTTCGTAATTTTATTTTTCTTAGTAGTAAAATCTTAATTTATTTTTCTGGGTTGAATTTTAGTTTCTTAAGTGTATACGATTTGATTTATGGATGGATAACAAACTAGATGATGATTGTTAAGGTGAAAACAGTGGTGATGTTTGGCGGAAGAGGAGGCGATTTACATATGGTAGTGAATTTTGGGTTTATTTCAACTTCATATTTTTCATTATTGTTTTATTAATTCTGTTTTTTGAGTGATTGTTAAAGTGAAAAGTTATGGTGAAGATGATGGTGAGAATGGTGAAGATGATGGTGAGAATGGGGAATGATGGTGAGAATGTGGGTTACTCCTTTTCAATAAAAATAAAATTAAAAAGATAGTAACAAAAATAATGACAATGTGTCCTAGAGAATTTAAATAATTACTTCTTTCCAATTAACCCAATATTAATTAACTTTTAAAAAATTAACCCACTTAATTACCATAAATAATAATATATTACTTTTCAATTCATATTCCACATCATTATGACATGTCATATAAGCATTCTTCCACATCAATGCCATGTCACCCGGGTAGTTTACCCACCGGGTAT
>JPXE02000077.1:34658-82158 GCA_000753965.2 Amaranthus hypochondriacus | reverse complement strand
TCTAATTTCAAGTTACAAACTTTGTTTTTACAACTTATACTAGAACAAGTATATATAAAAATGAATTTTGTATAAAATCTTTATCATAAATCAAGTATGTTATAAAGATATATTTAATTTATGACTTAAAAGAGGAAAAAGCATCACTTGTATAAATCTATAAAAAAATTTGGAAACTAAGAAAATGTATTTCCGCAAACTATTTGTTACTTAAAGGATTAAAGTAAAAAATTATGGGACTAGATTAAGTATGTTGCTTACATTGATAATAAGTACACTTCAAATATGTTAAAATCATCACAAGTATTCGTTTAACAACTCCAACTAAGGAAAGTTAAGTGCATGTTAGAAATCCAAATTTTTTATTGATTTTTGGATGAATGCAGTATGTTTAGTTGAAGAGTTGGAGTTGAGACTTGAAGGACAAGGACCCGAAGTTGGAACCACTTCTAAGAACGCATCGGAGCTTACGAAATACTTATATAGGCTTGGAGTCGAGGTATGTCACATGAAGTGATTTTTAAAGGATTTAAAAACAAGTTGGGAAAGTTTTGTATAAACTTGTTTTTAAATACTAAATTCCCAGAAGTTCTTAAATCTTGAAAAAAATGATATCAAAATGATAATTTTGAGTAAGAGATGATTTATTACATGTATTATTATTGTGGGCATCATGCATGTTAATTTTATGAATTGTTGTATGTTTAAAGGCATGTACTTTGTGAAAGTAATTATGATGAAAATGGTTATGTGGACATAAAAAATATTTGAAATGCATTTTAAAAGTAATTTCTAGTAGCCATATGTTAATAAAATCTCTTGAATATTTTTGTTGAAATTTATTCATTAAAACAATATTTTAATGGATTTTAAGGTGTTAAATACTCTTATTATAAAACATGGTACTCCCTCCGTTCTTATAAGTTTTTCCACCTTACTATAACGGGTAGTTTCAAAAGTTCTTCCACTTTAGAATACTTTCTCTTTTTGAAAAGTTTTCATCTCACTTTTACCCCTTCCCTTAAAACCCTATTTTCGTTACTTCACACTATTATTTGATTATTTTTCTCTCTCGTACTTCCAATACAATCATTACTTCACACTACTATTTAATTATTTTTTCTCTCATGATTTCAATACAATCATTACTTTCCACTACTATATAAATAAAATAATACCCACTACCACCAAAGATTTCATCTTTCTTAATATTTGTGAATTCCTAAAGTGGAACATCAAAAAAGAACGAAGAGAGTATTAGATAAACTCTTCATCATCAAAACTAACTAATAAAATCATATTAGAATCTCTCCAACAAGATTTGGCCAGAATATATTTGGTTTGGAATTTTTCATGATTTTTGAGTAATCGTTAAATTATGAAGTGGTAAAATATAAAATAATTACCAAATGAAGACATATGGACTTGAAATTTTGATAAAAATTTGGGAACATTTTGTTGACGTTTAAGGACCTTATTAATTTTTACTCGGTTATTAATAATCGGTAAGTTAGAAAACAGTAAAATACAAAATAAATACTAAATGACGCCTTTTTGGCATAAAAATTTTATGAGACACTTATATAAAAAGTAGATACATGTTGAAAATTTTTTATGGATTTTCGTGACAATATATGGACTTAAATAAATTTTATTCGGTTTGTCGGTAAAATAAAAATATTAATTATTAAAAATACCCCACATGATTTTTAATGGTTATTTAAAATTTTATATTCCTTAAAATATTTTCTGGAACATCATAAATTTTTTTATATTATTTTATTCAGACTTAAATAATTTTAAACCGATTTTATTTGATTTATCAATAAAATGTGTGCCTATATAAAAAAATAAAATATCACACATGGCTGTTATAAGTTTAAGTGGGCTAGTAAAAGTATTATATGACTTCTAGAATTTTCGTAAAATTTATTAAGCTAATTATTTATTATTTACTAATTTATCAAATTAATAAAAAATTGTTTAATTATTTAAAGGTGTAATATTGTTAATTAAATTTGAGTAAAAAATTGACATATATCAAAAATTTATAATTGTGTTAGTAACATACTGCCTCATAGCATATCAATTAACATACAATCTCTAGGACAGTGAGTTCCCGCTTGCTTTTGAACTCCAGTGTGTCTTTTTAGCCCTTATCAACTACATCCATGAGAAAAAAAAGTTATAAAATAGGCAACAAAAGTGAACTATGGAGTTAAATGTGTATTTTTAATCCTCAGCGTTTTATATTATGAGTTGTATGTGTCTAGTACTACTTAGTTATAGATAGCCAGCCATTGCATGTTGTTGCAGTTTTAAAGACTTCATTAATCTTTTTGTAACTCTAGCTAATAATATGATATCAAGGATTCCATTTTGCCTTAAGCCTTCACATCATTTTCTGCTTTGTGACTTGTTATTTATTAGGGATATAAGACAAATTGTAACCGCTTTAAAGAGACTGAAGGACCTATTGTGAGCGCCCTAGCAGTGGAAGAACTTGTATGTAGTTCTAAGGTTGAAAATTCATGATTATAGACTTGCAACAAAATAGTTGCCAGATGCTTTCTCAAAACACTGATAGTAAAAGCCTAAGCAGTGGTCAGGCATCAGAATATGATGATGTTGAGTCCGGTATACTTTCTGTTCATTGTACGCTTCAAGCTTCTGATAATCTACTTTAAAAAAATTAAGTTTAGAAGAGTCATCTGCCAAAATATGACACTTATTTTTCCCTAGAGGTTGTCTATCAAATGTTGTCTCTTTAAATATATCACATTTTTTAAATAAAGTTTCTCGATTTATTTAAATGTAACCTGATATGCTGTGCAACACTTAAGCTTGTACGACTACTTTTTGTACCTGTTATTGTTTTAAAACATTTCTCTGGTTTCTTGTAGTTTTGGTCTTTCATATCTATTTTCATTCATAATTTTTAGGCTAATTTGGTTATTGATCTTCTTCGCTGCGCCATTTCACTTATTACTAGGTAGATTTCACGTCATGTCAACCATGAGATCTTCTCTGGAGATTGATGATGATAAATCTAAAAAACAGCAAAAAGAACTTGACCTGTGGGGATGGGAGGATGCTCCGGAGAGTCACAATGCTAGAGTAAAATCTGCATCAGTAACACCCTCCGATTTCCATGCACCGACAGCCTCTATGCGCGTCATCTCCAAAGAACAAAATATACTTGCAAAGCATCTCTTAACAGACTCTCTTCATGAACACCAGGCATTTAGGGGTCTTGTTCAAGGTCAAGAAGTTCTGCAGGTAATGATTTTCAACACTTGTTATGTTTTTTCTTGCTCAAAATTATGTGATGACATAGATGATATGCAATCAAGAGGACACCCTGCATAGGCGTAAAATTCAATTTATTATGTCGATATGAGTATTACTCGAAGTGATATTAATTTCTTTATTTCTTATTTTCTTTATGAAACATCTTGGGTCATCATATGTTCTGCTATATTTAATGTCACTTTGCAAATTGATAATCAGAATATTTCTTTTGCTGAAATTACTTGAGGGATGTTGTAAACACTTCTTCATATTGACAATTTTACTTGGAAGTGATCAAACTTATCTTTCCGATGGATCACTTTTATTTCTGCAAATTTCTTTGTGAAGTAGGTATTTCTGTTATTATGGCATCCATGCAGGATAATGTTGGATCTAAGTAATTGGGACCGATAAGCAACCACATTCTCTTGGGGATTAAAGTTTAGCAATGTTGTATTCATTGGCCCATTATGAAAACATCTTTTCTAAATTATCCATGGGGCCTAGCAACGAAGCTTCTTCCTTGGGGAATTTGAGGAACCTCTTGGCTCTCTCTTTACATTTACAAGTATGTGGCATGCCATGTGATTTGTTTTTTCCTGCCAGATTTGTTGACCTGGAAATCTATACCTTGCTGACCATTTCAGCCACATTCATGTCAGATAATTTTGTCTCAAAATGATGCCAATATTCGGTCTCCTGCCACAGTTTAGCTTCGTGTCCATTAATGTACTTTTTGGTGCTGAATGATGCCTATTTTCCGTGATTTTGTTTGTTTTGTAATCATTTGAGAGTAGATTTCTGTGCATGTGATTTTTTATTAACATTTTTTGTCATTTTAGCCCTTTCGAATTTAGCGCCGACTATTTTAATGATCATCTGTTCATGGACATTCTGACTATTGACCTATATATACACCATCGACGTCTTTTAGCATAATTTTCGCTTCTTTTTCCATTTAGTTCCTTGTTGGAGTAACATGAGATAACTTTTCATATACTTTGAAAATGAAAAAAAACAAAAGTAATACTCCTAAGTCATTAGTGGACATCTTTGCATGGTTGTAGAAGTACAAGAGTCCAGAATATGATAAACAAACTTTATATATAGAAGGTTAGTATTCTCAAGAATGCCCATTATTAGGTTTTTTCTCATCAGCGTGCTTTAGTACAACTTGCAGTTTTGTATTTTATAATCAATAGTATCCTTGGGAACATGAGAAAATTTGCAATAAATCATGATCATGGTCATCAGCTCAGTGTCATCGCTTGTATTATGTATAGAGAGCAGAGTGCCCCCCCCCCTAAGTTCTTCGAGTGACTCAGTAACTCCAAGTGTAAATACACTCTTCTAGAAATGTATAACTGATACATGTAATTATAAAAGTGTGTATGTAAAACAAAAATATTGTTTTCCCAACAGAATTCTGACTATAATTACGATTTACCCCTTCGAGTATAAAATTGCTGAATTTTGGGCCTTTCATTAGTCATGACAGTAACCCAACACCCGAAATGATATGCCCTAAGTAAGCAACTTCCCTTTTCCCCATCTCACATTTCTTAGTATTTACATACAATTGATGCTTTTTCAGTAACTCCAAAACTATGGATAAGTGATGAATATGATCCTCCATACTAGGACTATATATCAATATATCGTCAAAAAAGAACAGGACAAAATGACGTAAATAGGGTTTGAAAACCTCGTTCATAATTGACTGGAATGTGGCTAAAGCGTTTGTCAAGCCGAAAGGCATGACTAAAAATTCATAGTGACCATCGTGTGTCCTGAATGTCTTCTTCGGAACGTCGTCTTGGTGCACCCTGATTTGATGATAACCGGACTTCAAATCCAGTTTGGAGAATATTTGCGCCCCATGTAATTCACCTAGTAATTCTTCGATGATCGAAATAGGATACTTGTCCGCGACGGTTTCTTTGTTTAGTGCCCGGTATTCTACACAAAAGCGCCATGATCCGTCCTTCTTCTTCACCAATAACACCGGATTAGAGAAAGGACTATTTGAAGGTTGAATGATTCCAGCCGCCAACATATCTGCCACTAAACGTTCTATTTCCTCCTTCTGTATCTGGGGATAGCGGTAAGGGTGAACACTAATAGGGTTAGTGCCTTCTTTGAGTATGATTCTATGTTGTTCGGATCTCAAGGGAGGCAACCCATATAGCATTTGGAAGACTTCAGCAAACTGGGTCATCAATCCCTTGAGCTCTTGAGGTACTTCAAGTTCACTTACTTCTGGCTCAACTTCTGCCTCCATCCGCATAATCTCAACCAACACCCCTCCTCCATTTTTCCTTATCGTTTTCATAATCGACTTGAGTGTGATTTGTGAACGCTCTAAGGTGGGATCGTCCCTAAGTATGATCTTCACCCCTTCCAATGAAATTGCATCATCAGTACCTTCCAATTCATTGCAATCGTGCCGAGCTTAGCCAACCATTTAATATCCAATATTATATTCGAATGTCCCAACTCCAATGGCAGGAACTGTTCAACTATCGTTAGAGCCCCCAAGTCTAGCTCCACTTCTTTGCAAACACCCCACCCCTTACACGTCTTGCCGGTGCCAAACGTCACTCCAAACTCCTCAGTACTCGCCATTTTTGAGCCCAGCTTCTCCACCACTTTAGGTGATATAAAATTATGCGTCGCTCCTTGATCCACCATAACCACCACTCTTTCCTCCCCAATATGACCCGCAAGCTTCATAGTTTTGGGATTGTCGATTCCGACCACCGAATTAAGAATGAACATCGTGCTTCAAAAAATTCCTCCTCCTTATCATCTTCCTCTTCCTCCATCATAGCTTCTACCTCCTCTGTCGGCATAACCTCATCACTAACAATAAGTAAGCTTAATTCCCGACGTTTGCATACACCCGCCATTTTTCATCACATCTAATACATAGTCCCTTTTCTCTCTTCTCCTGGAATTCCTTATTAGTCAACTTCATGGTGTTATCCGGTTGGGTATGGTTTTGGAAGGGTGGTCTGGGGCGGTTTGGGTAATTTGGTTTGGGATTTTCTGGAAGTGGGTTGATGATTGTTTTGGAAATAAAAAGGGTCGATTTATGTGAATGGGTGGGTTTTTATAAGGCTCTTATTTGGGTGGGGTAGGATCTTTTGTGGAAGGGTATTTTTGTCCATAAAAGACCATTAGATTTTCCTCTATTTTAATGGCCTACTCCATTGCCTCCTCAATATTTTCAGGCTCCATCAACCTCAGTTCTACTTGAATCCGGGCTTCTAACCACGAATGAAATGGGCTAACAGAAATTCCTCACTAAATTCATCATCTAGGTTAGAAGCATACATTATAAAATTTTGCTCATAGTCCTCAACATCTCCCTCCTGCCAAATGGACAACCATTTCTCAATCA
This sequence comes from Amaranthus hypochondriacus, assembly GCA_000753965.2. Taxonomy (NCBI): domain Eukaryota; kingdom Viridiplantae; phylum Streptophyta; class Magnoliopsida; order Caryophyllales; family Amaranthaceae; genus Amaranthus; species Amaranthus hypochondriacus. The sequence goes on along the minus strand of JPXE02000077.1, from coordinate 75,464 downwards.
ACGACCCACCTCTCCTTCTCGGGAAATGCCTCAACATCATTCGTTTCAGCACCCACCATGACTTGACTCGTCGCCTCTTATTTTCCCAATGAAACCACGCAAACGCCTGTCCCTCCAACCCCACCATCGCTACTTCCATTTTGTCCTTCTCTGTCAAATGATAAAAATCAAAACATCTCTCCATTTTTGAGATCCATTCATCCAGATCCTCTCCAGTAAAAATGGGAAACTCGAGACGGCGCAGATTCCAGCTACTACCCTCCCGATGCAAGTCACACTGACCTCGTCTTTCTTGGGGTTGAAACTCAACTAGGGTATCAAATTCCTCCTCATCTGTGAACAACCTACTCCTGAGCGGTGGGCTTGTATCTCTTTGGTTAGAGTTGACCATACTCATAGTATGGATAATATTGGCCCTATCTTGCCCGCCGACCATTTTTACGGTAAGTGCCTGGATCTGCTCCACCATGGTTGCCAAAACACCCTTCATATCCTCCTGATTTTTGGCAAACACTTCCATCTTACGGTTTTGCTCTCTACTAGCCCGATCTTGCTTCTCTTCGAAACTACTCCACATCTCACTGAACTTCTCCACCAAAGAATTCTGGAACTCCGGCACCGTGGATTCTAACGACTATATACTCTCCTCCAGTACCTCTAATCTACATGCATGAGAAGAAGGCATGATCGGAAAGCTCTAATACCACTGTCAAGCTTCTAGACCTGCACGGCTATTCAACAAATCCAGCAACTCAAACAACAATGAGAAAGATTAAGCAAAGAAGAAGAAAAGAAGAAATAATAAGAATAGAGCAGAGGTAGAGAAAGGATCGCTTGTATTATGTATGAAGAGCAAAGTGCCGCCCTGAGTTTTTCGAGTGACTCAGTAACTCCAAGTGTAAATACACCTCAATATTGTACTACAAGCATACACAGATCCTAATTCTCTATTTCATTATATAGGCAAGTACACTCTTCTAGAAATGTACGACTCATACATGTAATTATAAAAGTGTGTATGTAAAACAGAAATATTCTTTTTCCCAACAGAATTTTGACTGTAATTACGATTTACTCCTTTGAGTATAAACATGCTGAACTTTGGGCCTTTCATTAGTCAAGACACTATCATCTACAATTGCTCAAATCATCAACAATGGCATCTTCACAAAAAATTCTCGTGCTTCCTCAAAATTAAAGATCATCAACAATGGCATCTTCACAACAATTTCATGTGGGTACTTTAATTTGGCCTTCGATTCGAGATGAGCAACAGAGTATGTTCTAGTTTTTGATAATGGTTTTGGTACCAATTCCAACCTTTCTCTACAATGGAACTGGGTATAATGTGCCTACCATTGTTATGGAAGTTTGGGTTATTTTCTATAAGCAAACAATAGGGGTAGAATGTGCCTACCATTGTTATGGAAGTTTTGGTTATTTTCGTACAATTTTTTCTATATCAAAAAACTTTACAAGAATTTATGGTGGGTTAAAATCTGATAATGAATCATCTAATGCTGTATAGATTAAGAAATTATATACATCTTTCCCCAATTTTCTCTAACCCACAGTTTAATTTCCCAATTTCTGACTCATTCTACCCATGTCAACATATAATTATGGCCCATTTTCCTAACCCATAATTTAATTTCCCCAAATTATGACCATTATCAATTGGGTATCTATAAATTAATAATAGAAACCTGTAATCCCAAACAAATTAAATTTGGTTCACTTTATTTTTTCGAGAAACAAATTGTTTCTATGTCCCCAGATCATTTTAGGGTTTTAAAGGATGTAATGGATATGCTGTTTCTGTTTTGCAAATGAGTGGTGCGAATAATGGATTAGGTGTTGATTTATGTAAAAGTAGTCAAAGGAAATCAAAAGTAGTTTGGATTATTGTGGAAGTTTGGATTATAGAAGTTCGGATTATTTTCTTGGAAAGTAATACAAGAAAACAATAGGGGTAGAATGTGCCTACCATTGTTGATGGAAAGTAATGCATCCAATAAAAATCCACAACCGTCTTCAGCTCTTGAATGTTTTCAGGCCTTCAAAAATGGTTTATTGCAAATTGTTGATGGATCTACTTGGAATTATGCAATTTTTTGACAAATTGGTTGTTCTAAGAATGGTAGGGAAGCGTTAATTTGGGGTGATGGGCATTATCGATCTTTAAGTGTACAAACTGGGCAAGCAAAATCTGAAACTTACAAGGTACTGATGAGGGTTATATTGTGGAAGAAGAAGAGACTTGTTTTGGTGAAGAATAAGCCATTGATGAGGGTTATATTGGGAAAGAAGAAGAAATCTATTTTTGAAGCAGAAACCAGTTAAAGGTAAAGTGAACCTTTAAAGTGGATGTGATACAATGTTCGAACCTTTAAAAATAAATTAAAGTTCGAACCTTAAAAATCGGATGAGTAAAAGTTTGTATCTTATAAATCAAATTTCAATCAAAAATCAAACTTAGTGTATGATTTCAATTTATTTTGTACAAATATAAAGACATATAGTTTAATTAACAAATGGTGAAGAAGAAGAAAATGAGGATGACAAAGTTGAAGAAAATTTAAAATGGTGAAGAGGGCATGGTTGTGGGGAATGAATCAAATGAACAAACGAAAAATATGAAAAAGATTGAAATGGTGTAAAGGCCAAGTTGAGGGGAAGATAATATTAGCATAATAATACGAGCTACTAAATAAATTGTTTGAGTTTGTTAGAGTAGTGTTAGAGTTTGTTTAAGTCTTAAGTTGGTTAGAGTTGAGAAGAGTAGACTATGAATAAAAGGCAGAAAAAGAGGAGAATTGGAAAATTATATTGTAATGAGTTTCGACTCTCGGGAAAGAACAAACCTCCCAAATAGCTCCACCATTATCACTACTATCTTTCATTTTAATATTTTTTTATTATTATTAGTTCATTCTCTTCCATGGGCTAGTGAAGTCATAAGGATTCTCTCTACTTGTCACTATGTCTTGTGCACGCAAAGGATATTAAGCTTACATTCTTGTATAGTATCAACTTAATTTATTGAGGAGTTTGGTTATGCATTTTAAATGTTGGTAATATGAATGAGTTTTAGTTTAAATTTTCATATAATGTGTTATGTTATTCCTATGGTAGTGCTTAAAGGATCTCTCACCTTCAAATCGTGTTTTTTCAAGGGGGTAATTGATGAGAATGGATTTTTGGTGAAGATAAAAAATAATTAGATTATAATATCGCATCAAGTAATTTCTAGCTAAATTACCTTAAATTTTCATTACTATTCACACCATTTAATACCAACCATCACACGGGCATTGAGTACTTTGTAAGAGTTCCAACATTTCGACTAATTCTTTTATTTGGTCTCTTATCCATAACAAATTATCATCGATTTTTATTTGTTGCCACACTTGCATAATAACCATTATTCATCAAGAAATATTGTCTTGCTTGTTCTTTATGTATAAGGATAAGGAAATACATAGTTAAGTGGCATGTTGTTTGACTCTTCTTGATGCATAGTTTTATAGTATAAACATTTTATAATTTTAATTATATGAAACTATAGTTATTAAGGGTCAAAATAGTACATTTCATAGTGTAAAAAATATTATTGCAACTAATAAAAACAAGCTAAAGTATTTATTTTAGCTCATTTGACATCATGATTTGTATCTAGGCCAGGGGCGAAGCCAGAATTTTGAGTTAGTGGGGCCAAATTGTCAACATACTAGCAAATTATTTATTTTTTGGATCATCTCGTCTTGTATGAGACCGTCTCACCATGAGACGGGCCCATATAATTAGCCAATTTCTTTAATTGATTACTTTAGGATCGTAAGTGATTGTTTCAAGGTTATAAGTAATCACTCTAAAACTATAAAAAGTGAATATTTTAAGATTGTAAGTGATCATTTTTAACGCTATAAGTGATCACTTTAAAACAAAAAGTATATATTGGACCAGCCCAACAGAGATGGTCTCACCGTGAGACCGTCTCATTTAAGAATTAGTGTTAATTGATAACTAGTTAAACTATGAAATTTTAAAATCATCTAGACTGAAATGAACTTGAATCATATGAAAAATTATATTTAACAAATGGAGTTGAAGCTTCTATGTATTTATCCCTTTTGTAACAAAAAATAAAAGTGTTTTTGACTCCATATAATTTTTCTGCTGTCTCAAAGAAAAAAAAACACTATTAAAATTAAGATAACAAAAATATAAACAGTTCAAATGTAATTTTTGTTATACTTAAAAGTACTTTTAAAATTATATATCATATTATGTGTGTGTGGGTGGGGGGGGGAACTAAAATTATAGAGGATCGTATTTTCGGCAAATGTGGCTTTGTCGATGATCTAAGCAACTACTTGCAAGCAATAATCTAAGGTTTTGGGTCCAAGGCAACAAGGTGACAGTTAATGTTTGATAATGTCGATTGATCAAGTAGTTTAATTTTTATGATTTTAGTTGCAAGTTTTATTCATCATATGTCAAAATAAGGTCTAGTAGAATACTGAGGTTTCAAGAGTATTGAAGGAGTTGGCCTAGCACATGACCTATCGGTTACTGTGTTTGGATCAAGATACACATCACACCATATTTGGAAGATGTGGTGCAGTGCTTCCAGGAGGTAGCCTAGCAATCCCTTCCATGTTTAGCATCAAACCTTGTCTTGGAGTTGAAGCGTAAAATCTTTGCTCGTTAGACACCACCTTATGTCTATGTAGCACACCCATCAGCGTGAAAACCTTAAAAATTTACATACTTATCACTACACCCAGATTTGGGAAATACAACTCTCCATTGAATAGGGTTTCTCTTGCTTTAATTTGCATTCGGCTCATTGGCTGTTTTACATGTGCTCAACTCCTAAGCTCCTTTTTTTTTGAAATTATCCTCCAAGATTTTGTTTTAGAAGGAGCACAATTCCAATTGGAATAAGGTCACCCAATGTTCTCTTTTTTTTTCTAAGTATTTTTTTAATAAAGGTCTTGTACATATTTTTTTTTTGAAGATAAAGGTCTTGTACATATTATTACAACATTTAAGTTCAGTTAGCAAACTGACAAATACCAGAATGGCCTATCGGGAAGTCATAATTACTTTTTAACTGACACTATGTCTTAGAATGGACAGGCTATTCATACTATGGATCATCTACAAATCCAGTCTGTGATTGCAGCATGTGAAGAAGGTAAATCTGATGCAGAGAGTAATATGACTTTTGAGAAACTTTCCAACGTCTTCCTTGCTCCAAGAACTCAATTAGATAGAACAGTCAAAGATAAATTTTTAAAGAAGAGTGATAGCTTCAGCCAGTGGATGTGCAAAGAATTAGGAGATGTGGAGCCAGTAATGGCATCCTCGGATGCATACTGGGATTCTGACGAGAAAAGTGAGTGTCCTATTCTTTCTCCTAGGGTTAAATTCGAGTCGTACACTCTTGGCACCTCACTTTCACAGGATCAGCTTTTTAAGATTATAGAATTCGCTCCAAACTGGAGATACGCTTGCTCAGAAACCAAGGTATATCAGCTGCTTGCATTTTTTTCTTATGTCTTGGTACTTTGGACTAGGAATTGCTTGAATAATTCTCTTGTCTGCTATGTGATCCAGTGCCTTCTATTTGATACCTTTTTTAGGTTTTAATAACTAGAATGTTCTTAAATACCAAACCAGATGTGAGAAAGTTTCAGTGGTCATGTATGTTTGGTAAAGTGGAAGTGCCGGCTGAAGTTATTGTTGACTGTGTCCTACGTTGCCATGCACCCCCACATAACATGGCTAAAGTTTCTCTTTATGTTACATGTTCTAATAGATTATGTTGTAGTGAGGTTAGGGAGTTTGAATACCGGGAGAAATTTATTCCTGCTGATGCAACCACTTTAAGAAACAGAGATGATTCCCTTCAAATAAAATTTGGCAAATTTTTGTCCCTGTGCTCTAGGAATCACCCAAACAATTTATTCTACCGCTGGGATGATAATTCTGATTTGCATCATGAAATTACTTCATTACTTAAAGGAAATGATGTTGATTGGTTACAAATGTTAGACCTTACTTCCAAGGACATTCCTCTAATTGGCATGAAGGATAACTTGGCTGAAGAACTTTTAAAATACAAGCTATCTGAGTGGCTTTTATGTAAGGAAGCGGAAGGTGGAATTGGTGCGCATGCTTTGGATGAGAATGGATTGGGTGTGCTACATTTTGCAGCTGCTCTTGGGCTATGACTGGGCAATCTCCCCAATTATAGCTGCCGGTGTGAGTATTAACTTCTATGATGTGCATGGGTGGACTGCATTGCATTGGGCAGCATATTATGGCAGGTTATAGATTGTTACTTCTAAATATTTCTTATAGTTTGAATGTTTTATTTTGGTAATCTTAGCAAGTATTATGTGTTTCATCATTCTTTTGTAATTTTTTAGACTATGTTACTAGTAGTGGTGGGCTATACACTTATAACCATGCTTGAGGATGTTCCATCATCTCAAGGGTCGATGGTTAAGATATATGATGAAGGGGGTGACATGTGAAAATGGTCAATGTGCCGGCATAAAATTTTCAACAAAATTTTTAGTGGAGTTGAACTCCTCATTGAAAGAAAATTGAAATCCTCATTGAAACAACATTGAAATTTTCCATTACTTAACAGCACTGAGTTCTCCCATTACTCTGTATTGCGAATTTGCATGCTTAAAAAATTTCATTACCACAATCAAAGAAATAGTAAGTTGTGGTGTCATGGCTTCAAATTCAAATTCTCGATAGTTTAAAACAAGACAATGCTCATGGGCGGGCTAACCTGCCTGGCTCGACCTACCCGGCTAGGAAAACGGGTGAGCTTTGATAATATTTTTTTAAAAAAAATTAAGTTTTGGACAGGTAATGCCTCTTTAGGATATACAGGTGGGTAGCGACACAAATAATATTCGCAGGTAAACTCGCCTGCCCTCTTATTTTATAAATATATAATTTTTCCATTTCTTTAATTATATGAAAATTTACAATACTACAAAAGCCTAAACTTTAAGTGCATAGTTTGATTACTTTGATAAGCCAACAGTGTGGACAATTAGAGTTTTGACGTCACAGCTAGGCCAGGTCAACCATATTTCGACCCACTTAACCCGTTTATAGTTTTTAGTTTTGATTTAATGCTTTTAACATTGATTACATCTAAATTGATTACATCTTATTATGTTGCGGTAAAGGTAGCGGACAATTGTATACCTTATCTCTTTGGGTGCATCTACTAGGGTACTATTGGATCCTACTCCGACATATCCAATGGGAAGAACATCAGCAGACTTGGCTTTTGAAAACGGCCATAAAGAAATTGATGGCTTTTAGTAGAATCATCCTTGAGTTCTCATCTTGATTGTCTAACATTGAAGAATAAAGGTAAACATGTCAGTTTTAAAATTACATCTATAGTATCTGCCTTAGAAAAGGTAGCTACCCCAGTCAGCGTTGGAGATAATCTTGATGGATTATCATTAAAGGACTCGTTGGCGGCTCTTTGTAACGCTGCCCATGTAGCTACGCGAATTCATGAAGTCTACAGGTTGCATTCTTTCAAGATGAAACAGATGAGAGAATGTGGAAGTGATAAAATTGAAACCTCAGATGAATATGCACGCTCAGTTGTAACCATGAAATCTCACAAACATGGTAAACATGATGAGCCTATGCGTGCTGCTGCTGTTAGAATACAGAATAAGTTCCGTTGTTGGAAAGGTAGGATAGAATTCGTTAAACTCAGGCAGAAGGTTGTTAATATTCAGGTTAGCAATGCCTTCCTCTACATGGCTAAATTTTATACTTATTATAATTAATCTTTAATACTCATTAATTGAATTGTTGAACATATGCTTAATCTCCATGAAAAACAGGCCCATTATAGAGGATACCAGGTTAGAAAACACTAAAAAAAGTTTGTATGGTCTGTTGGCATCATGGAGAAGGTAATCCTCCGCTGGAGAAGAAAAAGAACTGGGTTACGGGGTTTTAAATCCGAGTTTCTAACTGTGAAGTCAGACTCTGAGGGCCAATGTTCAAATGAAGATGAATATGATTTTTTCAAGGAAGGTAGAAATGTCACTTCATGAACCGCAACATCGATTCACAAATCAATATCGATCATAAATAAATCCATCCCAATATATTCAGTTAATACAACCATATTAACAATAGGTAGTTATAGCATAACTAACAAAACGGAACAAAATGAATATTGCAAAAACCAGCGCGAACTAGTGAAAAACTTCGCAACCCGCGATTTGTTCTTTTTTTTTTCAAAACAGAAACTTTGCTTTGAAAACTCACGATCTACGAGCCTTTTTGAGATCCGTGAAAAACATTTTCCACAAAATTAGTAAATTTGCAATTTTAGAATATTTCCAATTAATTATATATTTAACTAATTTAATTGATTTAACTAATTTATTATTTTCAATAACCATTATAAGCTCTAAATGAAAAAAACTTCTTCACTCTCAGGTGTGCTTGCCATTGAGTAAGCTACTAAGTGATCAAAGTAAGTGAGATTCGGGATTTTTCATAACAATCTTGATTGCCCTAACAAAAGAACCTTGGAGGCTCGGTGCCTTTATCCACCAACATAATGCAATTTTGTACCTTAAAACACCTACTTAAATAGCTTTAAACATCTAATTTTGAATCTCCAGAATTTTTTTTTCATACTTAACGATACTTACTGATAATTAAGTAGTTAAAATGCTATTTTATTATCTTGCAAAATAAAGAAACTGAAAACTCTCACTTTATTACTATACAACACTCTATATGTAGTTTAAATGCCTATTTTTTATCTTGCATAATAAAATAAATTTTAAAACTCCTATAGAACTACTATAAGTATTTAAGATGCTTACTAATTATTTTGCAGAATGAAGGAAATGAAAATTTTTAATTTATTACTATACTAGATAGTGTCCGTGCGATGCACAGTTTTATTAAATTTTTCGACATAAATTACACTAATCCACTAACTATAAAACATTTGCAAGCAAAGAATACCGTTCATCATGAACAGTATTCTTGCCACGTCAGCGTTTTCCTGTACTTCTGCCTCACGCGACTCATTCTTCCCCTCAGATGCTTTTTTTTTTCCTCCTTTTCCCTTCTACCTTACGCCATCTTTAGTTCTCTTTCTACATTCCTTACCAATTTATGCTCTTCCACTAACTATAAAACATTTGCAAGCAAAGAATACGGTTCATCATGAACAGTATTCTTGCCACGTTAGCGTTTTCCTTTACTTCTGCCTCACTCGACTCATTCTTCCCCTCAGATGCTTTTTGTTTTTCCTCCTGTTCCCTTCTACCTTACGCCATCTTTAGTTCTCTTTCTACCTTCCTTACCAATCTATGCTCTTACCTCAATTCTCACAAAAATTTAGGTCTTTGAATTGATTCATTAATTTTACTCTCATTTAAGATTGAGAGTGAATTTTACCAATTAAATTGATTATAGCAAATTGATTGTTTGTATTTCGTGATTTGGACAGTACAGTGCACAAGTTCTTAACGCATGGGGTGTTCTTGAGTGAGAAGCAGATGAAGATTGAGTGAGAAGATCTGTTTTTAGTGCTTCTCAATTGACAATGCTAGCTGATTTTGCTGATTTTGTGTCTACGAAAACCTAGATTTGATTTTTGCTCTCAATCTGAACAAGGTATTTTTTCCAGAATTTTATTAAACTTTCCATTTTTACACAAAAAATTTAGGTTTTTGTTAATCATTTTTTTTGGGATGAAAATTAGGGTTTTTGTTTGATTTTGGAATGAAAATTTAGGGTTCATCGTTTTTTTGTTGTTTGTTGTGCATTGTATTAGTTATTGAAAATCGCTGATTTTGTGTCTACGAAAACCCAGATTTGATTTTTGCTCTCAATCCGAACAAGGTACTTTTCTTACAGTTTCATGGTTTCAACCTTGGTGATTGAATTTTTTTTGAATTTTTTCTTATTTGCAGGAATAAGGATCCTCGAAAAAAAAGAAAAAATAGGTTGAGTCATTAAAGTCGATAATTTGATTGAATTCCCAGTTTTGAACTTATTTGCGTCACGATTGATTGATGTTTGCATTTGTAAAAATTTTTTAGTGAACACAACATGGACTCTTAAGGTTTGTGGCAAGGCTCATTGTTTCATTCATACTCAACATTGTTGTGTAACTGAATGGGTGTTTTGGCTCTATGTATGTGGTCTATGTTGTAGTATTTTGTTTCTTCAATGAATGGGTGTTTTTGGTTGTGCAACTGATTTAATTTGTATGCAAATTTCTGCAATACTGATTTGATTGTGTTATGTATTTCTATTTGTAAACAAACGATAGTTCAGAGCCAACTGACTTATCAAATTTTCAATAAGGATGGTGAGGTTGGGTTTTGTCTCTTTTCGGGTTAATGATTCTATACATCCTAGCAATGTAAGATTATATACTTTGTCTATATGATTTCCTGTTGTCCTCTTTTGACCTGTCCTTATTTTTCATTCAAAATACTACCTCCTATTCAGCCTAAATATCCCATAGTTTTTTTGGCACTATTCACTCATCACTCTTGATTTGTATTTTACTCTTAATCTATAAGTTAAAACATAGTCATGTGGGATCTTGTTTGATTCGTCTCAATATAAGGATTATTAATATCAAATTTTTATAATTTTTAATTAAGAATAATTTGAGATATTAAGGGTTGTAATGTTGTCTCGGCAAGTGTGAAAAACTAAATGAGATATTTAGGCTGAATAGGAGGGAGTACTATTTATGACTCTTGATGGTTTCCTATTCTCTCATTTCGTTATTATTGCTGCTCTCTTTTAGTATTTTTTATGGCTTGGAACCTTTTCTTGGTAGCTTATTGCTCAATAAATAGGAAATGAGGAAGAAATGTTGACAATGACGTTTAATATCTATGATGAGAGAGCATTTAATTAGTTACTTGGTAGAAAAGGGTTGATTCATTAGTTAAAAGCTCATTTTTAAAGTCCATATAAGCTTCTACTGCTGTTGTTGGGAGTAATAGGATCAGTTTAACCCAGAGATGTTGTCATATTACAAATTTCAAGTAGTTGGTTAATACTTGGTACATCCATTTGAGTGGATGTCAAGATATGGAGTTCCAAAATGCGTCCAATATTTTTTTCTAGCTAATTGTGCAAATCAACAATCTTGTTTGCTTCTCTAGACTTGAACAAATAATTGTTGATCATACAATGGAGGCTCTGCAATGTTGAACAAGTGCTGTAAGATTACATCTCTGTACATCATTGCTGAGTATATGATCCACTACCACTTGCAATCAGAAATTAAGATTGTTGAAGGCAATTAATTATGCTTGGTCCACCCCAAAGCACATATAATAATTCTAACCTCAGCTTTAGATTTTTTGTAGCATCTTGACCATAAAATGAAGCTGTGTCCAGCTTCCTCGTTCTCTGCAAACTATTCAAAACCCAGATCTTCCTTACTCATGCATCACGATTAACGTTGAATATGTTTAGGTTTTAAAGATTAGTTTTCCTAAAATCTCTTTTCACAAATTTTTCTTGATTTAAATTTTTGTTGCATATTTTTATGGCTTTTGCATTAGTCGTTGAATTTCTTAATTTCCAATTTATAAAGTTCTTTTTGCAATAAATGTGGTCTTGTATTCTCGTTGCTCAAGATTTAGTATGTCATTACTTTTTCTATCCTTAATGGTTTAAGTAAACATGTGAAAGTTCATTGTTAAGCTGAATATTTTGATATAAGGAGTCAATTTCTTGTTTTAATGTTGAATGTTGATAAGTAGGATACTTTTGTTGTATTTTTTGAATGACATTTTGGAGGAGTATTATTTTTCCTTGTTTAAATGTTGAATTCTAATTTTATTGAACAATCGAATGTAGTAATTGGACCTTCTTGAAGATTGTGAAGGTAGAGAAGGTGAGATAATTGTCGACAAAGGCACCATTGAACTTGGTAATATTGTTGATCATGGGATGTTAGGCGAAGGCAAGTCACAACTGAAATTCCAAACCCGCAACAACATTCAAACAATTTCCTTGGGATACTTTTGTTTTATGTTGTCCAATATATAATGCTATTGTATACTAAATTTGTTGCTATAGATGTTTTTTTAGTTAGATCAACAACGTCGTATATGGTTAAGGTTAATTACTCCACTTTAAACTAAAACTTTAACTTTAAATGGGTTTTTTTGGGGGACGGCTGATATTTTTTCAGGCACGAAAGTTCTTTATTTTGGTATTACTTAATATTATGATGGTATATGTATTTTTGTATCTTGATCTGATTATTTGGATTTTTATTTGTTTTTCTCTTATTTGCTTTTGAAATTGTTCATTTATTTACTATCTATAAAATGTAGAACAAATTTTCCATGGCTAATTTTCTTTCCTCATTTGACTTTTGCAGGTGAGTTCAAGAATTTGAGGAATGATTTTTACGATATGTTGGTATGGTTTGTTTGATTGGGTTAATTTGTTTATGTTAATGATTTTAGTATTTTGGGTTAATTTATTTGATTTCAATTTTTGTTAAAGATTTTAGGAAGTTATGATATGTTTCATTTGGGTTAATTTGTTTTTGTTAATGATTTGGGTTGTTTTGACTTGGGTATGAAATGAAGATGCTAATGATTTTGGTATTTTTGATGAATTGAATATGAAATTGGATATAAGTTTGATTTTGAATGTCATATTATGACTTTTTTTGTGATTTTAATGTTATGAATTAATTGTGAATTGGATAGTAAGGACTATAACATGATTGTGGTATTATGAGTGAGTTTATGAATTGGGTATTCAGTGTAGATTAAGAGTATAGTAGTAAAAGTTTGGATTTGAGTGATTGGTTTTGGACTTGCTTATGCAGTAGAATTTGAATTGTGGGATGGTTAATGAGTTGAGATAATGGGTTTGGTACACAAGTTGGATTATGTGTAAGTTGAATGCTTAGACTTTTTTTATTCTTGTGGTTTTCATTACGAATTGAATTGGATGATTGCTAATGGATGTACTGATTTATGATGATTTTCGAATTTGTATATCCAACTTAAGAGTGTTTAAAAGACTGGAGAGAAACAAACCAGACATTGAGAAGCTCCGCTTTTGGTGTCAATACTGGTACCGGTATTGGTACATAGTACTAATTATGTTTCTAGCATGTGTAATAATGTATAAGTTGAGGCCTACGAAACATTGGCGATGCTTGTAAAGTATGTTTCAACTATGTGTAATAATGTGTGATTTGAATTTTTCTTGCCTAGATTCATAGAAGGTACTTGGATTTTGTACCCTAGATTCTAGCTTGGTCTTGAGTACATGTTAGGTGTACTTTTAAGTTATACTTGACCTTAGTGTTAGATTCGCATGAGCCATTACTTTCATCTTGACCAAAATCTATTCTTATCTTGTGGATATGCTCTCCTCTTACTCTAATAGAATCGTGAAGGAAGCAAATTCAGCGGTGTCCAATGTAATCAAAGGTGACGAATTCGAATACAAGGATTCTGTCGATGGTTCAGTTTCTAAGCATCGGGGTATCTAATTTCATTTTTCTGTTGGTTTTTATTACGGTTTTTCTTCAGAAGATGAACATCTCAATAATCAGATTGTTGAGAAAGACGATGAAGAACTTGAAGTTGTTCCAAGAACTGACACAACTGGAGATGAGGATGACTAAGGTTTGTAATTTTTTTTAGCTTTTTAGGGCTTGTGTTGTTATATTGGTTTAGATCCATTACATTTAAGTTTGTGTTTGTTGGTTTTGGTTATGTTTTGAGTTTTTGAGTTTTATTTTGGTTTCTTTTGAACTTTTGAGGGATTGAAATGATGAAATTGAGTTTTGCCTATTCGATTTGTTAGAATTATTTTTTTGTTAGGATTTTATTTGGCTTTGTGTGCTTAGTGTCTCTTGTTTAGTATAAGTAACACCATTTTCAATAGGCAACGTAGGAGCTTGCATAATTTATCTCACATTTAGTATAAGTAATTGTTTTTGTGGAGAAAATTCATAAAACAAACAAGTTGGCAGAAATAATTTATATGTAGAAGACTTAAATTGGAATTGCATAATTTGAATGAAAGTCTTAGCAATCATGATCAAAGTAAATGAAACGTATGGTAAAACAACGGGGTATTTATGGTGCCAAATAAATAAATGGTCTCAAACCAATTTAGACCAGCCGCACACCATTGATTTTGTCTTGATTTTGTTTGGTTAAACGATTAATATGATTTTTTTCCCAGTTTCGGTCCTTATTTTTCGCATTTGACACCTTAGCTGCATTGTGTGCTCACTTCTTTATAATTTGACTAGAGTTGCTTATAGATGAAATGAACAAGGTGCCGACTAATCCTTCTAGAATTGGGACAGTAGGATGTTCCAAGAAAGCTAAATTTGTAAAGGTTCCATGCAGGATAAAGATAATGCTTTAGTTGCAGCATCTAAAAAGAAGGGTGTTGATCGTCAATCAGAGAAAGAGACAAAAAAAGATGGTCATCATCCTCAAATGCAGTTTGTTGATAAGACGCGAATGGAGAAAGCAAAAAAAAAAAAAAAAGCAATATGGTTTTTGATAATGGCTTTTGATGTTCATTGGAGTTGTGTCACTGAGTTGAAAATGCAATAACGTCTGCCATATGGAAATTACTTTGATTGTGATGATGATAAAGATGAAGGTTTGAATATTTGGAAATGAATGACTGGAACTGGTGCCCTTTTTTCTTTTGGTTTTGTTGTTGCTGTTGTTTATTTCTTTATCTTAGGTGATCATCATAAGGAAAGCTCCTGCAGTTTTAACAAGCAAGAAATTCATTTCCAGATTTTCTCCCATGATAAGGTCTGATCTCAACAAAACAAAAATGTTGGGGGCATACTTAAGATTTGTGGGATAGGTCTTTCTTGGTTTGTACAGGGAAGTGACAATTCTTTTGTCATCAATATTCCCATGATCTCCTTTTTATTTAGAACCAAACACATTCTGAAATCTGCTTGGGCGTAAGAAGTGCATGGTTTGATGGACCTCTGTAGTCTTGACTTCATTTCTAATATGGAGGCAAAGTTCAGTAGAGTGGTGATTAGAAGCGATAGGTGCCAGCAGTGTTAGATTCGAAGCTGTTGGGGACATGCAAATTTGATGATGATTGAACGTTATTACTATTTTGGATTGTGTGGTATTGTCATGTTGTATGGCCAATTTTGAAAAATAAATTTTATACTCACTGTTATACCACTACAACATAATTTGCTTTTAGTGGGATATATTTAGCGACGTTTAATTTAAATGTCGATATTTTAAATTTCTTATAGTCTATATAAAGGATTTAGTGACATTTATTAGATCGTTTAACAGCATATTAAAAAGTCATACCAAAGCTTTTAGCGACATAGGATCTATTGACATTTTTCATAAATGTCACTATAGACTATAGTTACAAATACATGTCACTAAAGACCAAATTAAGTGTTGCTAAATTACTTTATGGTGGAACTTAAAATAAAAATCAATAATTATTATACTAAAAATATGAATCAGTGACAATTTTTTAATGCCACTAAATTCAATGTCATAAAAAGTTAAATTTATTATAGTGTACACAAGTGTGCTGCGTATTGGTGTGACAAATGCGGATATTCTTCGACTGATGCTGACTATTATGATGGGAGTGTGTAGAAGAGAAACGAAGAATCAAATAGGTAAACAAACCTTAACGCCTTGATGGGAGGATGCTGATGGGTGAATGTAGTGTATTACTTATGCATATAGTTTATCTCTTAGACTTAAATTGAATTGTTTCCCTCCTGTTTTTTTCTCTAATTGGAATTAAAACAAGCTAAGAAGTGAAAATAGTGATTGCACAAATGGTGTTTACATTCATATTACTTGGAACGTTAGAGTTCCTTATTAATTTATTTTCTAATCAATTAATTCATTTTTTCTTTCAAATTTCTTTTTTTAATTTGATACTAAATTTTTAAAATCAACAAATGCTAGCACCCTGCACAATCTGATGTTTACATTAATGACAACATGTGTCTTGTAATGGAAAGTTTGTAGTAAAAGATAAATATAACTCAAATTGACGAGCAAGTGCAAACAAAAAAATACAACTTTGCAATGTAGATTTCTGAAAGAAACAATAATCATCCACAAATGTCTGGTACATATAACAACTTTTTATTTTTCTCATTTCTCACTTTAATTATGCTACTTACTACTAAATAAACACTTTCGAGTTTCGACCCTTGCATTGTTCACCCTTTACCACACATTGACATATCAATATTTTCATTCGCATTATATTTAAAAATAGATATAAAACCGCGTTATTGCAATCGATAGTGTAACTTGGGGACAACTAGTTTATATAAAGTATTACAACTATTAATAACATATTTCAAACCTAATTCAATACAAAAATATGTAAAATTATTTTATAAAAGTCTAAACGGAAAAATAATTTTTGTCATGAAAAATATAATTGACTTATATAAAATTAGTCACAACCTGAATCAAGTATATTATGTTTTAACCATCTCAAAATATCCAATACACTAAATAATACTCATTTAATAGATAAAATAAAAAAAGATTTTATAAATAATTGAAAAAAGAAATAATATGTAAGGTTTTCTATTACACTAAATTATGGGAGTAATGAGGTAAAAGATATAAAAAAGTAGTCATAACATCAATGACATCATCATTGAATGTCGAAGGAAAATTTTTTGTTGAGGTTGTAACATGTAAGCAATTTTAATTAGGAATGATGTGTACCGTTTTGTTTTAGTAATAACTAGTTAGATACTCGTGCAATGCACAGTTTTTGTAAAATCTAAAATTAATGAAAACTTGTGCTCAAATGTAATTCATGATTATTTATGACTTGTAAATTGAATTTATGAAGTTTAATGACCATTGTTAAAGTATCCTTTCAAATATTCGATAAATTGAGTTGTAATTTGAAAACTTTTAAAAATTAAAAGATGATAATTATTTTGAATGATCTTATTATGTAACAACTTTTTTTTGATATAATGTAAAAATTTTTGCAAGTAAATAAATTAAACATATGAGGAAAACCACATATACCTAATATTATCGGTAATAACTAAATATTTGATTTACAAAATGTTTTTGGTTTACAAAAATATCTCACAAAACTAATATATCAATTTTTTTTTAATAATTACTTATTAATAATTAATATTGACAAAAAGTCACCCAAATTTATTTTGATTGATTTGGTGCCACTATTATGCTATCACTAAATATGTAGGGTCAAAAAGAGAAATTTCTTTTAAAGCTAAGGTTCGAATGCATGACCAACAATTATAATAATCTTTATTAGATTATTTTAAAGCTAAGTAAATAAATGAAGCATATGATAGAAACCATAAATACATAATATTACCGATAACAATCAAATATTTGATTTATAAAAAATTTTTTGAGTTACGGCCTTACAGGAAATATCTTACAAAACTAATATATCAAATTTTTTATTTAATAATTATTTATTAATAACTAATATTGACAAAAAGTCACGTAATTTTATTTTGATTGATTTGGTGCCTCTATTAGGCAAGTAATACTAATATAATAATTTTAAAGCTAAGAAATTTATAATTTTATTTTTAAAGACTTGTCAATTAGTATTACTTTTAGGTTGGAGTAATACTAATATAGTTATTTAAAAAAGTTATTAGAACCGACTAAATTAATATTGGTTATTATTTTTATTGTAATTAATGTATATTTATATATTAGCCACTTACTCGATAAAGTTATTTACCAACCTCATTTAGTAAACATTTCAGTATATAGAATAATGACAAATAAATACAGCATAAATAAAAAGGCATGCTCAATTTAGAGGTAGAAAATGTCGTAGTGATTTTTATTAATATATAGAAGATAAATCTTAAATAGAAAATTTATTTTCAATCTTACTAAAATCACATCTAATATTCCAATGCATATAAAGGAAAGAAAATTTATTTTCAATGTTACTAAAATCATATACTTTCTCCGTTCCATTTTACTTGTAACATTTACTTGTAACATTCAGACACTGGTGGGGGTTAACAAAGCCTTTTCCGGTAAAAGTAGGACTTCACCAGGGATCAACTCTAAGCCCTTTTATTTTTGCGGTAATTATGGATGAGATCTCGAGATCTATCTGGGAGACGGTTCCGTGGTGCATGCTTTTTGTGGACGATATCGTGCTGGTAGCGGAAACTAAAGAGGAGGTTAGTAGTAAATTGGATGAGTGGAGGGAAGCCTTAGAAGGTAAAGGTTTGCGCATTAGTCGTACGAAGACCGAGTACCTACGTTGTGACTTTAGTGGGACCCAACCGATAGGGGAACCAGGAGTTTCCGTCGGGGAAGAAGTCATTAAAAGTACGACCAAGTACAAGTATTTTGGATCGATCATCCAAAGGGATGGGGAGATCGACGGAGATGTAGATCATCGTATCCAGGCGGGTTGGCTCAAATGGCGAGCAGCGACCGCGGTGATATGTGATAGAAAGATCCCAAATAAGTTAAAGGGAAAATTTTATCGAGTGACAATCAGACCGGCTTTGCTATACGGGACAGAATGCTGGCCTGTAAAGAAGAGTTTCGAACATAAGATGGAAGTCACAGAGAAGCGTACGTTGCGGTGGATGTGCGGACACACTTTGATGGACCGTATTAGGAACCAAGAGTTTAGAGACAAACTAGGGGTTGCTCCTATTTCTGGAAAAATGCGCGAAAGAAGATTGAGATGGTTTGGACATGTGAAGAGAAAGACTTTCGACGCCCCTGTGAGGAGAGTCGAAAGCTTTATAGTGGAGGGTAAGAAGAGTCGAAGAAGGCCCAAGAAAACTTGGGAGGAGCAAATAAGAGTAGACCTGCGTGAGTTAAACCTCTCTGAGGACCTGACTAGGGATAGGAGTAGTTGGAGGCGTCATATCCAGGTTTTAGACGTCGGCTTTTCTTCTTAGAATCGTTAACGGAGTCCGTGCTTTCCTGCTTGCTCTAGTTTCTTGTGTGTTTTGTTTATTATTTTTTGTAAGTTTTATATTTGTTTTACATGCGTTTTAGGACCTATTATGAGTTGTTTTTCACCTCACATGGCAGGTACGTATCTCTATCTTCATCGAGCCGGGGAACTCCTTTTTTGGCCGTGCTCTCCTTTACGGGTATGAGTTTCCGCCGTCCTTCCCTCCCCAGACCCTGCCCCATAGTTTATATGAGCGGGATATACTGGGTAGGATGATGATGATGATGATTTACCGTTTTTGGAAGTTTTATATTACTTGCAACATTACTATTTTTGGGCAAAAATAATCTACTTATTTTATCCTCACTTTATTCCTACCTCACATATCACCATCAATCATACATCATCCATTTAATTATTTAATTTACCCACAACATTACCTACTTATAATTAAAATTTCTTTTTTTATCTCTATCTTCCTAAACAATTGATTAAATGTTCTTTTAATCTATAAACCCTTTAATCTATAACCCTAAAACATACCCCAACTCTCCCTCTTCTAGAAATCTATTCTAATTCTCCCTCTCTAATGCCTGTAACCCAACGCCATTAATGGCAAACTCCCACCTCTCCCTCATTAATTCCTTCAACTTCAAAGTATCTGTTGGTTTTCTAAATATAGATTTGGGTTAAAATGTGGTTCTTGAATCTCTGTTTTGGATTGAATCTCTGTTTTTATTTTGATTTTGGGGGTTGAATCTCAGTTTTTATTTTGGTTTTGTGGGTTGAATCTTTGTTTTTGTTGTGGTTTTGTGAGTTAGATATTCAACTTAAAGAAAAAATTACGGTACAACTTCAATTTGTGGTTTGAATCTCTGTTTTTATTTTGGTGTTGGTTTCGTTTTCATTTTGTTTTCTATTTATTTTTTTTCATTTTTTATTTTCTAAGGCTATATTAGTTTCTGTTTTGTTAATTTTTCTTTTACGTTTCTAGGCTAGATCTTGCTTACATGTTCAAGATTAGTTTCTCATTTGGGTGGAAAAGTTGCTGATTTAACAGCACTTCTAAAAGATAGACAAAATTAATAGTCTGATGTGCAAATTTATTTAACCGCAAGCGCACGGCGTACGTGTAGTTGCGGGTCGAACACAAGGAAGCTTGGGATAATGGACTCTACGATTTAAATTGATTATGTTGCTAGAGGGATAAAAATGTTGATTGGTTTTGAACTAACAACTACAAGTGCGATACTTAAAATGAGTTTAAACTATATGATGATGAAATCTAGGGTGTCGGGAATCCCCTAAAGTCTTACATGATCCAATTCTCATTAGTGTCTATGAAATGTCGTATTAATTATGTGATTAAATATGATCTTGTTAATCTCAAACTCTCGCTCTATTGATTAACTATTAGATTTAGACCCTACTAATTCAATTCTCACACGTTAGTTTTATTGAAAGAATTAATAAGAATTTAACTAAAATTTACCCTAAAGCAAAGTCGATCCCAATCTCACACGCTAGTTCTATTGAATGGTCCGACAAAGCATATTTAATTTAGGGTTAATTGGCACAATTTAATCACTTTAATCCATAGTTTCATAGACACATCCAAGAATCAATTCATGCTCAACTAATAGGTTCAAACCCTAACCCTAGAAAATGGATCTACTCACTAGACATGGTGAATGCAATGAATACTACTTCAAAATTAATACTAAACATGAATGACAATGAATTAAAAGCTAAACTAGGATGAGCAATAATAAAATACTTAATAGCAATAACAATAAATACTAAAACAATAATGGAGAAAGACAAACTAAACTTTTTATTAGAGAAGGATTAATTAAAATAACTAGGATTCAAAGTTCCCCAAGAAAAGCTTAAACTAATACAATAATTCAAAAACAAAAGAAATTAAAGGACTAAATAAACTTACAAACTTGAAGGGAAATTAGATCTCAAAGGCTAGATTAAAGTTCTTGCAACTAAATTAACACTAGAGTAATTGAAAGCTAGATTAATTGAAAAACTAAGTAAAAAGTAAGAAGGAGGAAGAAGAGGAGACCCTAATCAGAATTAAGGGGGCTATTTATACTAATGAGGAGATTTAACATAAAACCCTTGAGGAAAACCGGGTGGAAAAACGCGTGTAGCTGAGCCGGGGGAACCGCCGAGTCGGCTGTCCCAAAGGGGTCTTCTGATTTCAAATGATTGCCATTTCTTTCTCGGTTATTGAAATCGGACATATAATATACCGTTGGAAAGCCCTTAAAGTCTTGTTTCCAATGCCGCAAACCTTGCATCAATGCGATATTCTGATCAAAAGTTATGACCAAAAGAGTAGACATGTATCAAATTTCACCTCAAAACTTTTGCATTAACAACACTTTTCTACTCTTTTGCTCTTTTACTCCTCATGGCTTGATAAAATTGATAGCATGATACGTTCTTTGAGCCCTGTAAACATGGTTAGCACCAAAAACCCACAAAAATGACTCAAAAGCGCATAATTCACCCATCTTCCCATACTTTGACCATGAAACACCGAAATAGAGTGAAACCAAACGAAATGATCCTAAATCGCCTCTAAACACCTCAATGGAGCATAAAAAAGTAATCGATTAGTGCAAATAATTGCACTTATCATAGTCAAACTTATTGCAATAGCATGCATTAATGTATAGTAAACTTGTCGTGAAAGCTACAATTAAGAAAGTGTATGGGAGAAGCTAATTTGAGCGGGAAATTTTTTTACCAGAGGATGACACGTTCCATTAGGTGGTCTTTGTTTTAGTATATAGAATGATGATTATTATTATAGAAAATATATATTTTGAATAATTAATGCATCTACTTTAGTACTTTAAATACATATTTTAAACAATTAAAAGTAGGAGTGTGAAAAATTAGACCAGATTGGTTGTTAAGACTTAAACCGGTTGAATCTAGACTCGTAACTAACGGATCGAAACCGAATGTGATCCGTCGCGCCATGTATCTGAAAAGCAACAGAATCGAAATTATTTAACCAAGCTGAATGAAATATGTTCGAAACCGATCCGATGATCCGAATAAACACCTCTAATTGTGATTTATCATTTATGTTCGTTACTTCATATTTTTTAGAAACATGATATGCGTATATTTAGCTAGATAATTTGCTAATTCTCCTAAAAAAACGATTGCACTTTACTAAATTAGATAGAATCAAGTATATGCGTCAAAAATCAAAGCAAAAAACCTAACAAGCATGATTTTCTCAATATCAATTTCTTTCCCAAAATGTCGTCTTTAATAGTCTTACTTTCCTATAATAATGCTTTGAATGTGTACCACTAGTAATTTAGTATTAATTAAATTAAATTCCAATTCTATAACATTTTATAAACTAAATTTCCCCATAAAAAATAAAAAAAAAAAAAAGAAAAATCCATTTTCACACTAGCTAGACATAGGAAATGAATAATGGCCTTGTTTACAATAGTTATAACGATAATTCTACTCATTTCTTCCCCTCCAAATCTAATTTATGCTAATATTGACCAAAATTTGGACCCATATACAAAAGATTTGATCCAAAACATATGTAACCAAACCCGAAACTCCCAAACATGTGAGTCAATATTCATGCATAATTTACCCAAACCTAAAAAACTTGACCATGAAGGTTTCACATGGGTATCCATTGATGCATTATTAAAAGCTTTATATGAAAATATAGAGTTTTTACAACGTGAAAAGAAGAAAATGATGGCCAAAGATTACTATTCAATTATAGTAAATTATGTTGTTGCAACATGGGATATATTTTATGGTTGTGAAATGAGATATCAAGAGATTATAAAAAGAATTGAATTGGTAAAAAATAATGTACGTTTTGGTAAATCTAGTATGGTACAAATTGGTGAAATGTTTGGTAAATTTTATGAATTTGCTCATCATAAGATTGAAAAATGTGAAAAGGAAGTACATAATAAAGGTTTAAGTAATTTGTTGATGGATGATTTGGGTTTACTACAAAAAATTGATGAAAAAAATGGAAATATTAGGGAGTTGATTGAAATGGTTGTTGGTGCTGGAAAGAGTTTTGCAAATATTATGGTAATGGGAGCTGAGGAGACAAGAAATTCTTGATATTTCTAACTAATTATTATTAAATTAGGTAATTTCGCTCTTCTATAGTTTTTTTTTTAGTTTAATTGATAAAACAAGGCATGCAAATTCTTTTGCCAAATTTTGTTTTTTTTTTATTTTATTATTTAGGGGATATAAATAATATAGATGAGAAATATCAATACAGGCGAATCTAAGATTTTGAATATGGTAAGGCTACAATAGTTGCCTATATGAATATGTTCATTGGGCACTCATCCTCAGTTTTGTGATGTAATTATTGTGTAGAAATCTTAAATTTCTTTTGGTGTAGACCTCATATCTTAATTTTTTGATTTTTTTTTCTTTTTCCCTAAGGAAATTTCCATTTTTATAGTATTTGTAGTATTTGCACCTCAGAGCAGATTCGTTAGGGTGCTTTTGACTTGAATAGTCTACCTAATTTATGTGGGTGGTAAAAACAAGTTTAAATCCTCGTGCAAATGCTTGGATTGTCTTGTTTAAATTATTATTATTGTTATTATTATTATTATTATTATTATTATAATCTTCTAAATAACCAAATTGATATTATATATATATATATATATTATATATATATATATATATATATATATATATATATATATATATATATATATATATATATATATATATATATATATATTATATATATATATATATATATATATATATATATATATATATATATATATATATATATATATACTTTTTGTATGTATCATTAAGAAATTGCTTAATATAGAAAATGAAATTTGTTAATTTTGAAATATTTGTCTTTTTATCCTTAGGATTTTTGGTGAGAAAAAAAATATACATAGTTGCAACATATGTTGTTAAAATTTTGCTCTCTAGACACAAAACATACTGTAAACTTATTGTTTTATAGATTGATGGTAAAACCACGATTGATGTATAATTCATCATGATCACTTTTTCATTTTGGAGGTCCTCATGGTCAAAACTTGAAACTAAGCTCCAAGGGGTTAAACATAAGGTTTTTTTTTTTGAATAATAATACCTGATTCATTAATAAAGAGTCATACGACATCTACATCAGAGATAAAAATTAACAAGTACATAGCAGCTAAAACCAAATATAATTCAAAAATAACAAAACTACGATCGTTGTGTATGAGATCTGACAATTCTGAATATCCTCTTCCACATCGTTGTTTAATACAGTCTTCTACGAAAGGGTCTTTCTATCTGTTGTAGTTTTGAGATAGAATTGAATATTATGTAGTTGATTATAATTGCAATTTTGGTGTCTGCTGCATCATCGCATTAATCTCTACCAACAAATCAACTAAAGACCAAAATTCAAAACTCTAAACTCTCACAAGGAGATACTTCAAAACCCAATATATGGGTAGAATCAACCCCAATGAATGGGTAGAACAACTCTCTTATAGGGAGAGGACAAAAATTTATTCTAATCATATTAAAAAAACTTAAAAGGGAGAAATCAGGGGCTTACCATCAATCTTTAAAGATCGATGATAGCCCCAAACTAACTATAGATATTAGGGTTTTTTTAGAGAGAGAAGAGTGTTAAACATAAGGTTATATGATGAATTAATGGTCCAAATACAAGAAAAAGTCCAAATACGGATCTTACTTTGACTTGTTTTTCAAAGCTTTATTAGAGATTTCAAGTGCAGCAGAATTCGTTCTTAAGGATAAACAAGTCGAGTAAGTCTTCAAATAAACTTTGATTGGGAATATTAATGAGGGTATTATTTTCTTATTTATTCGGTGGTTAAATATGGTAAGAAGTTCATTTCATTCACTAACATAGGAAGGAAATATTTGCTTAATTTCTCCTTCATTTTGGCTGAATTCATTTGGCTTTTTATTCTCCTTCAATTGGGCTGATTTATTTTCGTCTTAATGGTGGAATTCTATAAGACTGTCCAAGGGTTAAAAGCATTCTATAAATTATAATGAGTTTCAAATCTCAAGCATCAAAACGGATGAATTTAAAAATTTCCATGGTTGGAATTTAACGAGTTCAATTTCTGTCTTTTGTTAGTATAATTTTAGCATCTTATGTACATCTTAATGAGTTTAAATACAACAAATAAATTAGGGAGATGATGAGTAATGGTTAAGGCTTACTATTAGGCTAGTTTTTAATAATTTGTAAACGAATTTTCCTAAGAAATGTCAATGGACTTTTCGTGGCTTTTATTTTGTTTTTAGAGACTTTTGGTTTGTTTTCATGTACTTGCATACACTATATAGGGCAAGGCATTTAGATAGATAATGATAGACTTGAGACTTGAAAATTGATCAAAAAAAAAATAATCTAAAGCTATTGCTCTTGTTAAGAGTACTTCAAAATTCTTGTAGGGAGTTTGTCTTGTTTAATCCAAGTACTTGTGTGGTTTCACTTGTCGTGAAGGATTATAGTGAGTGTTGAGTAATCATTCCACTATAGTTTCGTAGTCCACTAATTGAGGAGTATTCTCTTCTAGAGTCCTACAACTAGTTGGTTTAAAGTGAGTAATCCAACCAACATACCTTTGCTTGTCAACTGAGTAATCATTGCAAACTTTGTTATTCATTTTCTTTCTAAGCATTTTCAGAATTCAATATTTGTTTTCGTCATTTTAGAGTCCTATTGAAAATAAGATTGCAATTGGAAAATTTCATTTATGGTCTGTTTGGAAATTGACATTTGATTTGTAAATCCTGAATAGCATCAATTTACTTGTTTGGGAAGTCATAAATTTCAATTCTAGAATTTGGCCCAATTGCAACTCAATTTCAATACACTTAAAAATAGCCCATGGTAAAATGATAGCCCATGACATGTCATTTCAAATCCAATTTGCCTCTCCCACTTTTAGAAACCCTATTTTCATCTTTCATTTTCTTTCTCTCTAATTGTTGTGTTCTTTTGATTCCAATCCAATCTGCCTCGATCCACCATTGTTGTTGGTGTTCATTTCTCCAATGCTTTTCGTCCTTGGTTTTCAGGTATGCTCCATCTCTTACTTTCTATTTCTCTATCGAGCTCGGTACCAATAGAACTCTTTTCGTCCTATTGTTGCTACTTTTATACTTTTTCGTAATTGCTCCAAAAAATTCCTAGATGCCATTGTACCTTTTGATTTAAGTGTTCGATTAGTGGGTAAGTAGCTACAGTTTTAAAGTAATTTTGGGATTTTATTATGTTCTGATGATATTTTTCGTGCTACCCATTCTGGTCCTTGGTGAATTTTGAATAATTTCGTGTTTGAATATACTGGTATTTACTCTATTTTATCTGCAAATTGATGTGTGATTCCTATTGAAAATTGCTTGCTTATAGCTTGGATGATTTGAGTTCAGGCTTTTATCATCTTGGTTGATATGGTAGAGCTAGTGGTGAACCGAAAATATTAGTATAGGGAACCAATTTGGTTACCATTCTTCTCAGTTACATGTTAAATAATAATAATTTATACAATTTATAAGTACTTATTAATTGCAAATACTCCCATGTATCATAAGTGAAAAATATTGTTTTTTTTATAGGAAGACAAAAAATGTCTAATCAACTTAGTATTCAAGAATCCATAAAACGTGCAAGGGAGAATGTGGATAAAGATATGAAAGTTGTTATGGCGGTTGTAAGTTTTTTCATGACTGTTGTTGTCGCTTGGTTTGATTTGAGGTATGGAGTAAAGGAAATAACATGGAATAAACAAGAACATACGAATAGACAAATAATTTGGATGGAGACGTTGATGAATGATAGAATATGTAGGGAGCAATTACGTCTAGGCAAGCGTTGTTTTGAGAAATTGTGCAATATTTTACAATTTGAGGGTGGTTTAATGACTACAAGATATGTTATAATGATAGAAATTGTTGCAATGTTTCTTCATGTTCTTGCACATGATTTGAAAAATAGAACAATGCAAGCAACCTTTGCTCGTGGAGAGACTATTAGTCGATAATTTCCTGTAGTCCTTAAAGCACTACTCAAAAAGTATTATATAAAACCATGTAACCAGAGCAATTACACAAAGGATACAAAGTGGAATAGGTTTGAGGTAAGCTATAATATTAAAAATAAATCGATGTCTTTACTTTCTTAGGAGGTATGATTTGTAGTATTAAATTAGGGCATTGTTGGAGCTCTCGATGGGACATCGTATTAAAATGACTGTGCCTACTGAGGATCGAGCTCGCTACCGAGATAGGAAGGGGGACATTAGTACATATTTTAGTTGCATGTGATTCAAATCTTCATTTTATTTACGTTTTGCCTGGTTGAGAAGGTTCTACTTCGGATCCACACGCTATTTGTGATGCTCTTCAAAGGCCTAATGGTTTGAAGATTCCTAGAAGTAAGACTTTATATGTGTAACAACAATCTAATAATAATTATATAATGCAGATAAGTATTTTCTTATGGATTTGGGATTTGTTAACGCTGAAAGTTTTACAGCTCGTTATAGAGGTACGAGGTACCATTTGCATCTGTGAAGAGGCACCACTCCAACAAATTACAAAGAGCTTTTTAATTTACGACATTCTTCAGCTCGAAACACAATTGAAATGGCTTTTGGGTTATTCAAAAAGCGATGGAGTATACTTAGAGATACATGTTTTTTTTGAGAAAAAGACACAAATTAGAATTATTAACGCTTGTTTTATTCTCCATAACTTTTTGAGGGAAGAAATTACGGATGAAATAAGTCTTATTAATGAAGTAGATAAAGATTTACTAAATATAGACAATTGATGAAGAAGATGCGGAAGTTGATTACAATTTTGTACACAATCAAGTAATGAGTGGAAAGAGTTTTGAGACAATCTTGTTCAAAACAAGTTTGAAGTATATCAACAGCGAAGGACACATGTTAGTTGAGGTTTTAGTTAGGAGATCTTTGTCCTAAATGTCTTAAATGCTTGTAAATATTAAGCTAGGTTGGAAGTCTTATTACTCTCATAAGTATTATTTGAAGAAATCATCATCATCATCATCATCATCATCATCGTCATACCCAATGTATAAGTATTATTTGAAAGAACAACTTAATTATATATTGTTATTTGCACTAAAGCATTTAAAGTAGGTTGCTTTTGTTAGAAATGTCCAATAATCAAGTGAATATTTTGTAAGTCGTTTAACGTAATTAAGTGAGTATATAACGAGACGTTAATTTAGTTTACCTTGAGTGACGTTTACGTTTTACTAGAGATCAATAATTGTCATAGGACTATTATTTGATAATTATCCGAGCTAAATGTCACTAATCCTATTGAGTCACGCTTTATCAATGTGTGAGACCATTTTGTGTGTTTGAATCTATATTTACTCTAGATTCATAACTAATCTAGTAAGGTTACATATTGGTCATAATCCTCAATTTAATATAATGGTTATATTAATTTGTTGTCAAATAGTAGTATAACTCCTACATTCATTGTGGCTAATTATGTGGTAGGATGATGATATAAATGGATATGCACATATCTTTTATGTGGAAGGTGTATTACGTGAGTTTTCACATATAATGATATGTGATAATATTCTTTGATTTTCAACTTTTAAGACTAAGAAACTTTATGTGTGTGGTCTTAACAAATTATAAGTGAGGTCAAATACAATAGTTGTATACACACAAAATTAGTTTAAGAAATGTTCTTAAACGACGTACTAGTATACGGAGTCTTATACGACATTGTTGGTGGACTACACTAGAGGAACTTCATTTGCGGTTCTTGTCTCGTTATATAATTTTGCTAGTGGATTCATGCTACGAAGGTATAATTTCTCATCTCGATATTGTTAAAGCAAGTAACAATATTCTAGACCATGACGTTAACTTTGAACACTTAATCGAACATGCCTTAAAGTGTACTTTGGAAAATAACGATGAGGATGTATCGAGTGTAAGTGAAAAGGTTTGGAACGATTGATAAAGTGATAAACGTGGGGCTTTTGAGGTTTTATTAAGTGTGTAGGAACCATGCCTTGAACGAGGCAAGGCATGGCAATAAGGTTGCTAGCTCAAGGCATCATGAAAAAGCAAGTCAGAATGCACCAGAGGAGGGTGCTCGTTTGAGCTTAGTAAGTGCTCGTTCAAGCACATGTGAAATCAGCATACAGTAGGTTCTGACGAGGTGCCTTGTTCGAGCACTTTAGTGCCTTGAACGAGCACTTTGCCTAGGATGCTTTTTCGGACTTTTTATGCACGATTTAAGGCATTGAAAGGGTGTATTACGGGGAAATTAATCTAGGAAAGTGGTGGACATTATTTCTATGTTTATTGTTAGGTTTATTGTGATGTTTATTGTAATTTATGGTGATAAATGTGTGACTCTATTGTACTATAAAAGGGAGTATTATTCATAGAGAAAAGATCACCACAAACACACATATTGTTGAGAGGGCTAGAGCATAGTTAGAAACTTGAGAGAGTTCAAACTTTGCTTTAGTATTTGTGATCTTGAGAGTTTGCTCTGAAGATAAGGGAGGTTTATTATACTTGGATTGTTTAATCATATATAATAAACAACATTTCAGGGGGAGGTATCCAAGATACCTCAATAAACACTTGTGTTCTTTTGCATTGTTACTCTTTATGTTTTTCATTGTTGAACCTTGATAGTGCCGTTCATTTCAATTGGTATCAGAGCGGGAAGATCATTCGGGCAATTTGGGGTGTGAAACTGAGGTTATAAGAATAAGAAACATACAATGAGTGATGGGACAAAATTTTCAATTCAATTCTTTGATGGGCGAATCAACTTTGCCATATGGAAAAGCTCCGTGGAGGACTACTTCGTACAACAAGGCATCGATGATGCGCTATTGAAGGAGAGGCCAAATCATATTGAGGAGGCAAAATTGACACAAATAAGAAAGAAGGCGACAAGCACAATCCGACTTGCCATAGCACCCGAAATCAAGTATCACTACTTGAAGGAGACTAATCCCGGTGAGTTGTTGGAAAAATTACAAGCGGTGTATGCTTCCAAATCCCTAACCAATAAACTATGCTTGAGGTGGGAGTTGTATCAGCTCATGAAGGATGAGGATACAACAATGCAACACCACATAAACGCATTTAACAAGCAGGTGTGCCAATTGTTGAATGTGGATGAGAAATTAACGGATGAAGAGCAAGCCTTACTACTCTTGGCTTCACTTCCCAAGGACTATAGAAACATAGTCCAAACATTGCTCATAGGTAGGGATTCTATTACTCTTGATCAAATATTGGCGGCGTTGAGAGAGAACGATAGGTTCATGGTGAAAAGAGAGGGGGAAGAGAAGAAGAATGTTGGGGATGACTTGTATAGTGACAGTTCTAATAGGGGAAGGACCAAGGAAAAAGGATATCAAGAAAGGGGTAAGTCTCATGGGAGGGGTAACCTTAGTGACAAAGAGTGTTACTATTGTGAGAAAAAGGGGCATATACAAATGATGTGCAAAGAATTTAAGGAATACCTTAAGAGAATGAAAAGCTTAAGGGATGGGAGAAAAGAGAATGAGGGTAACGGTAGTGCCGCTCTAGGCATAATGAGTGATGATGACTATGATGAAGCTCTATTAGTTGATGGGGGAGTGGTTCATAGTAAGAAATGAGTAATAGACTCTGGTTGTTCATTCCATATTTGTTGTGAAAAGGAAAAATTTTCTAAGCTTAGTTATGGTGATAATGGCCTTGTTAGTTTACCAAATGATGAAAATGTGAAAGTAGAAGATACTGGTGAGGTTTTGATTGAGACACATGGAGGTGTCAAGAGAAGACTTGGTGATGTAAGGTATATACCTAAGTTTGAGAAGAATATTATATCATTGGGTAGACTTGAGAGTAAGGGATGCACTTTCAAAGCAAGTGGAGGGATTTTGAAAGTCATTACAGGGAGCCTTGTGCTAATGAAGGTTATTAGGAGTAAGAGGAACTTGTATGAGTTACAAGTTGGCTGTTGTAGCCTAGGCCACAAAAGTGAAAATGATAGTATGTTTGGGTCAAAGAGAGTAACATTTGAGGATAATAAGAATATTGCACTTGAGGGGGAGATTGTTAAAGCAAGTAACAATATTCTTGACCATGACGTTAAGTTTGAACACTTAATCAAACATGCCTTAGAGTGTACTTTTGAAAATAACGATGAGGATGTGTCGAGTGTAACTGAACTAAGCTTTAGAACGATTGATGAAGTGATAAACGTAGGGCTTTTGAGGTTTCAGTAAGTGTGTAGGAACCAAGTCTTGAACGAGGCAAGGCATGGTAATGAGGTTGCTCGCTCGAGGCAACATGAAAAAGCAAGTCAAAATGCACCGGAGGAGGGTGCTCGTTCGAGCATAATAAGTGCTCGTTCGAGCACATGTGAAACCTGCAAACTATAGGTTCTAACAAGGTGCCTTGTTCGAGCAAATTAGTGCGTTGAATGAGCACTTTGCCTAGGATGCTTTTTTGGACTGTTTTATGCACGCTTTAAGGCATTGAAAGGGTGTATGATGGGGCAATTAATCTAGGCATAATGGTGGGCATTATTTCTATGTTTATCGCTAGGTTTATTGTGATGTTTATTGTGATTTATGGTGATAAATGTGTGACTCTATGAATAACACTCACCTTCTACTATAAAAGGGAGTATTATTCATAGAGTAAAGATCACCACAAACACACATATTGTTGAGAGGGCTAGAGCATAGTTAGAAACTTGAGCGTGTTCAAACTTTGCTTTAGTATTTGTGATCTTGAGAGATTGCTCTCAAAATAAGGGAGGTTTACGATACTTTTATTGTTTAATCAGTTATAATAAACACTATTTGAGGGGGAGGTATCCAAGATACCTCAATAAACACTTGTGTTCTTTTGGATTATTTTTTTTGTGTTTTTTTTGTGGAACCTCGATAATGCCGTTCATTTCAAATATTTATTTGTTTCATCTCATATCAATAATTGGGTCTTGGGAAGATTTTAGTTTTCCGCATGTTAAAAGTTAAAAGTACCAGAACCCTATAGTGGTATCAGTTTCCACTTTTATTGATATGTTTTAGGCAATTAAATATTCGTTGCACATAACAAATATATATATATATATATATATACATATATATATATATATATATATATATATAGATAGATTTAGGATCAAATAAGAAGGGTTTTAAAATAAGAACGATGAGAAAGATTTTGTTTGATTTTTTTTAGTTACTATATATACAAAAAATGATACTATGTTACAAAAAAAGAACACTTTAAAATTTATGTCATAGTTACTTTTCTGTATAACATGGTTACTTTTACAATTATGAGTTTTTGGCTTAACCGTGACCATAGATTTTTTTTATTTAGTGAAATCAAGGGTTTAGAATCCTTCTTACCCTTCTTATTTTCAACACCCTTCTCATTGGATCCCTCCCTATATATATATATATATATATATATATATATATATATATATATAGGGGAGGGATCCAATAAGAAGGGGTGTGAAAATAGGAAGGATAGGAAGGAGTAACTACCGTTGATTGATTAAGATCTAACGGTCGAAAAACATTTGTCAACGCAGCAGATCCAATAACACATATTTATGAAGAAAGCATCACACATTAATTTAAAAAGCATCACACTTTCAAGTATCACATGTTTATACAGAAAGTATCACATAATAATTAAGAAAGCATCACACCCTATCCTTCCTGTTTTCAAACGCGTGCAAGATGGACCATTGATCTAAGATCTAATGGATGAAATTCCTTCCTATCCTTCCTATTTTCACACCCCTTCTTATTTGATCCTAAACCTATATATATATATATATATATATATATATATATATATATATATATATATATATATATATATATATATATATATATATATATAGGATCAAATAAGAAGGATTTTAAAATAAGAAGGATGAGAAGGATTTTGTTTGATTTTTTTTAGTTACTATATATGCAAAAAAGGATACTATGTTACAAAAAAAGAACACTTCAAAATTTATGTCATAGTTACTTTTCTGTGTAACATAGTTACTTTTACAAATATGTGTTTTTGGCTCAATCGTGACCATAAATTTTTTTATTTTAGTGAAATCAAGGGTATAGAATCCTTCTTACCCTTGTTATTTTCAACACCCTTCTCCTTGGATCCTTCCCCTATATATATATATATATATATATATATATATATATATATATATATATATATATATATAGGGGAGGGATCCAATAAGAAGGGGTGTGAAAATAGGAAGGATAGGAAGGAGTAACTACCGTTGATTGATTAAGATCTAACGGTCGAAAAACATTTGTCAACGCAGCAGATCCAGTAACACATATTTATGAAGAAAGCATCACACATTAATTTAAAAAGCATCCCACTTTCAAGTATCACATGTTTATACAGAAAGTATCACATAATAATTAAGAAAGCATCACACCCCTATCCTTCCTGTTTTCAAACGCGTGCAAGATGGACCATTGATCTAAGCTCTAATGGATGAAATTCCTTCCTATCCTTCCTATTTTCACACCCCTTCTTATTTGATCCTATTTTCACACCCCTTCTTATTGGATCCTTGGATCCTTCCCCTATATATATACATATAGGGGAGACATTCATTGAGACATTCATATATATATATATATTCTCCTTGGATCCTTCCCCTATATATATATATATATATATATATATATATATATATATATATATATATATATACATATAGGGGAGACATTCATTGAGAAGGGGTCTCAAAATTAGAAGGATGAGAAGGATTTATAGCCATTGATCTTTTGAAAATCTAACGGGTGAAAAAATTGGTTACTCTCTCTTGTTCTCTCTCTCTCCTGTTCAAAGTCTTTTCTCTTCTTGAAAACTACAATCACTGCTCTAACTTTCTCTTCGATTTTCTTCTCCATTTTATATTATGATTAAAGGTTACTATGTTTTTAGGAAATGATACTATGTTATGATTAAAGGTTACAATGTTCATTTTAAAAGTTACTATGTTCTGTATAAGATTAAGAGAAGACAGTAACTATACATAATCATAGTAACCTTTATTCATAACATAGTATCTTTTTCTTAGAACATAGTATCTTTAGAAAATGATATATATTGAACCGGTTCAATATTAAAGAAATTGGTTCATATTACACGAAAAAAGCAGTATTGAACCGCGTGCATCTACCAAAATTAACAAATTAAATATGTCCATTGATCTAAAAAATGAACGCTTCAGATTACTTCTCACCTTTCTCATTTTGAGACCCCTTCTCATTTGATCCTAAATCTATCTAGCTATATATATATATATATATATATATATATATATATATATATATATATATATATATATATATATATATTATATATATGAATTATTTATCTTCACATGATAATTTTAAGGAAAATTTGCTCAAACTAATCCCAACTATCAATTATTTTTTAATAATCCCAACTATTCTCATAATTTGTTGAAAACATACCCACCCCCTTGTTACCGGCTGGAACTAGAATTTTTTCACTTTTTTTTCTTTTCTTTTTTACTTAACTGTTCAAAATAACCTTTCCCCTTTATCTATTAATTAAAAAAGAAAGAAAAAAGTGGAAAAGTTACATGTTATAGTCGGTTAAAAAGAAGATGGGTATGTTTTCAACAAATTATGAGAATAGTTGGGATTATTAAAAAATAATTAATAGTTGGGATTATTTTGAGCAAATTTTCCTAATTTTAATTAGCATGATAAAGTTATCTAACTTTAGTGGAGGGTTTATTATATTGATTTAAATTTATTCTTTCATTCTCCATGTGTCGTTTTATTTAATTTTTTTGACTAATCTGTTTAGTTGATTTTAATAAAAAAATTATAAGTAGACTTTAGTTTGACTAAATGTTATGATTAGAAAGTTTTTTTTTTTTTAAGTCTGGTTTTTTTATTTTTTTTAGTATTAGTATGGTTAAATGGTGCTAATAATGATTAGTGCTATTTTGGATTTTTTTCAATGCTAGGCTCAATAAAAAAAATTCATTAGATGGATGTTTAAGGAAATAATATTATTATTAAATGTAAATAATAAACTCACTTTTTAATGGAGATTATTTTAAGTGGGAGATTTATTTTGCTTAAGAGAAATAAAAAAATTTACTCGATTGATTATGAATTAATTTAAGCTCATGCAAATTAAAATTGAATTTTATTTATCATGTTTATTTTAAATAATAAAATTATATATTTATTTATGTACTTTATGCATTGTTTTTAAATTTGTTTAAATATTATATTGCATGGGCTACATACAAATGGTAAGTGGGTGAATGTTAATTGTTACACAGGTTATGGTAACTAGTATGGCCTAATTAGGATAGATAATACAGTTTGCACACTGTTATTTTGAATGTAATTAAATACTATCTGCGTATCGTTAATTTTGAATGTAATAGTTAAATAGTTTTTTTTTATATTTAAAAGTTTAATTACTATTATGTATGTATCCATGGAGTTGAAGACCAAGAAGAATAGAGATTCAAGTGGTGTTCATAAGATGGGCCTTGAAGATTAGATTTTCAAGTGTTTTGGGGTCATACTAGGAATCTTATTTATGCATTATTATATTGTTCTATTATTTTAGAAGATCTTGGGTAAGACCGTCTTATAATAAGACGCGGCCCAATATAGAGCCCATCAGCTTTTTTCATTTCTCTGGGCAATTTTCAATTTTACTCTTAAAGGTATCAATTTTGACCTTAAAGATATCAGTTTCAACGTAAAGTGGTACGTAAATATATCAATTAAAGTAAAATTTTCAATTTGAGCCTATAAGTGATCATTTTCAACGTTAAAGTGATCAATTTCTACCTAATATAATTGACAGTGATAAGTATTGAATTGTATGTTGTTATGTAGTTCATTTATTTTGTTTATAATTGATATAGTTAACATGATAACAGAAACAAGATAAAGTTATAATTGATGCATGTTTGTTAATAATTGACAGTGATAAGTAATGAATTGTATGTTGTTATGTAGTTTATTTATTTTGTTTATAATTGATATAGTTAATATCATAACAAAAACCAGATAAAGTCATAATTGATGCTTGTTTGGTGATAGTTGACAGTGATAAGTAATGGTTTGTATGTTGTTATTGAAATTTTTACATTAATTGATATGTTTAAGTACTACTTTACGTTGAAATTGATATCTTTAAGGTCAAAATTGATACCTTTAAGGTCCAAATTGAAAAATGTCCAGAAAATAAAAAAAAAACCAAAAAATTGAAATCTAGAGCGCATGTAGTGCACGCGCCTGAGAATGGGCCGGCCCAGTTGTGGTCTTAGAATAAGACAGTCTTATGCAAGTTTTTGTGCTATTATTTTGCTATATTGCTTGATGATGCATGCTTTGGTTGTTGAGTTTATTGATTCAAATAATTAGAGTTCACTATTATTTGTGTTAATAAAACAACCATAGTCCCTAATAATGTTGAGTTGTAATGTTGTTCCATTTAGTAACACTATGAAGCTTTAGATCGTTAATTAGCTAGGTTTTGCCAAAGTGAGGTGCCTATTAATTATCCTAAGATAATTAGTTGGTGAAAAGTGATTTAACTCAACTAAGTAGGTCAAGAAAAGTTGACACTTAGAGGCATGGGGGTAATTATAGATAAAGAGTTATCTTATTACCAACCAAGAATTATGATGAATAATTAAGATATAGTTTCTTTACCTATAACCATTAACTTTGGGTGACAAACCAAATTTTGTTTAGGGTTAGTGGAAATAAGATCTTAGAATCACTAAATTAAAATAGACATTTAGTTTAATTTGGTGGAATGAATTTCTTTTAAATTTGTTTAAAATTATTTATTCATGATAATCATAGAATTCTTACACTTTATGTTGTTCATTTGTAGATGAAAAATAATTTAAACAATATAGCGCTCTCTAATTTTGGTTTACGGTCAATACTCGAAAAAGAAAAACTTAACAAAAACAACTTCCATCATTGGTCAAGGAATTTGAGAATTGTTCTCAAACATGAGCGAAAATTGGATGTTCTTGAAACTCCAATTCCAAATGAACCCACTCTTAATGTGTCTGCTCAAGATCGGTCAGCTTATGAAGCTGCTACTAAAACGTGTTTAGATGTCATATGCTTGATGTTGGCATCCATGGTCCCTGAATTATAAATACAATTCATGGATATGGAAGCTTTTCACATATTTGCTCAGGTTCAAGCTATGTTTTTAAAACAAGCTAGGAATGAGAGCTTTCAGACCATCAATGAGTTACTTGGTATGCTCAAAATCTCAAAGTAGATAATTCCCTCTAAACCAAAGAAATAGTTTCTTATGGTTCAACTTAAGAAGAATGTCTTCAAGAAAAAGGGGAAGCCAAACAAACAATTTAATCACCAAGGTAAGGGCAAAAAGGTTGCCCAAACTAAGGTGAAAGTTGGAGCTAGTCCATATCATATTTGTTTCTAATGCAATAAGAAGAGTCATTGGAAGCGAAATTGTTTGAAATACCATTAGGACAAGAAGGATAGAGGTATCACTTCTATTTCAGGTATTTATGTGATAGAGACCAACTTTGCTAACTTTAATTCTTGGGTATTGGATACCGGTTGTGGTTCTCACATTTGTGAAAATGGGCAGAGGCTAAAGAAAAGTAGAGATCTTCATAGAGATAAAGTTGACCTACGAGTCGGAAATGGAGCTAAGATAGCTGCATAAGCCGTAGGATCTTATTGTTTATCTTTACCTTCAGGACTTTTGTTGAATCTTACTAATTGTTATTATGTTCCTTCTATGAATAGAAATTTGATTTCATTTTCAATCTTGGATTTTGAAGGTTTTGCCTTTGTAATAAAAAATGGTTCTTTGTCAATTTACAAAGATGAAATCTGTTATGGTATAGGGTGTTGCATGAATGGTCTTTATATACTAGATCTTGATAAACAAAACTATCACGTAGACAATTCCAAAAGAATAAAATCAAAGGATTCTAATCATACCTATCTTTGGCACTGTCGTTTAGGACAGGTAAATGAGAAACGCATTCAAAAGCTCCATACAGATGGACTATTGGACTCATTTGATTTTGAATCGTATAAAGTATGCGAGTCTTGTTTCCTTGGAAAAATGACTAAATCACCTTTTACTGGACATGGTGAAAGAGCTAGTGACTTATTGGGGAGGGTATGAATACTTCATTACTTTTACTAATGATTTAAGTAGATACGAATATGACTACTTAATGAAATATAAATCTGAATCTTTTAAAAAGTTCAAAGAATTTCATAATGAAGTACAAAATCAACTTGGCAAGGTGGTTAACGCACTTAGATCAGATCGAGGTGGCGAATATTTGAGTCAGGACTTTATTGATCATCTGAAAAATTGTGGAATAGTTTCACAACAAACCCCGCTTGGAAAACCACAATTAAATGGTGTGTCTTAGCGGTGGAATCGGACCTTATTAGATATGGTTCGTTGAATGATGAGTTTAGTCGATCTTCCTATTTCATTTTGGCAGCTCATGTTTTAAATCGTACTCCGTCCAAAGCTGTCGATAAGATGCCATATGAGTTATGGACAGGAAAAGTTCCTAAGTTGTCTTTCTTAAGGATTTGTGGTTCTCAAGCATATGTAAAACGTTTGCAACCAAATAAGCTTAAACCTAGATCTGATAAGGTCTTCTTTGTCGGTTACCCCAAAGAAACCAAGGGATATTACTTCTACAATTCTAGTGTGCATAAAGTGTTTGTGGCTCGTGAAGGTGTCTTTTTAGAAAGAGAATGTCTTTCTCAAAGGCCAAGTGGGAGCAATATTTCTCTTGAATAAGTTCAAGATGATCAGCCACAAATTACTCCTCTAGTGGGAGAGATTGTTTCTCCAATAAGAGCTCAAGTTTTGGTACTTGTTGTACCTACTGAGATGGTAGATGTCCCAGTTCGTAGGACTAGTAGGCAGAGTAAACCTCAAAGGAGAGATCCTATGCAGGGTTACATCGTTCATGATAAAGTCATGAAGTCCTTATATTAGATAACGAAGAACCTACTACCTCTATGACAACAATGGAGAGTTCTGACTCTGAACTATGGCTTGACCATGAAATCTGAAATGGAGTCCATATATGACAATCAAGTTTTGAACTTGGAGGACTTGCCCGAAGTTGCTAGACCGATCGAGTGCAAGTGGATTTATAATATAAAAACTACATGGATGGCAAAATAATTGTCTTTAAAGCACGACTGGTGGTTAAAGGTTTCAAGCAAGTTCATGGTGTAGACTATGATGAAACTTTTTCACCAGTGACTATGCTTGAATCCATCAGAATCATCCTAAAAATAGCTTTGTATTATGACTACTAGATTTGGAAAATGGATGTCAAAACCGCTTTTGTAAATGGATATCTAGAAGAGGAAGTGTATATGACACAACCGGAGGGTTTTGTGGATCCTAATAGTCCTAGGAAAGTATGTAAATTTCAGCATGACGAGCAGATACCAATCTTGTACTGGTAATAACCATTGGATAGCGGTCAAGAATATCTTAAAGTACCTTAACAAGACTAAGGATAAGTTCTTGGTTTTTGGAGGTGCATCTGAATTATGTGTAAAGGGTTACACAAATCCTAGTTCTCAAACAGACAAGGATGATTTTCGATCTCAATCGGGTTACATCTTTACTTTGAATGGAGGTGCAGTTAGTTGGAAAAGTTCCAAACAGAGCACGTAGCTGATTCTACAACTGAAGCTGAGTATATTGCTGCAGCTGAAGCAGCAAAGGAAGCCGTCTGGATTCGAAATTTTATTTTCGAGCTTGGTGTGGTTTCTAGTTTTGCTGGTCCAATTAAGTTATATTGTGATAATGATGGGGTTATTTCACAAGCAAAAGAACCTAGATCACACCAAAAGTCCAAACGTGTGCTCAGAAAGTTTCATCTGTTGCGAGAAATCGTAGGGAGGAATGACATTGAGGTGTGCAAAATATCTACGGGTGAGAATATTTGTCTGATATGCGCATCAAACTCATTATAGAATATGTTTATATGTCGAATATATATATGAGATATATTTGATATTTTACATTTATAGTGTTTTAATGTAATGTAAGTTTTATGATTATCTAAGAAAAGTTTCGTGCGCAAGGGAGATCGGGCCTCATGCTTGGATTATAACGTAGTGTAGGGTACAGAGATGCCCACCCAACACAGGCTTCTAGTACTAGCGTTTAGGATATGAAGAAGAAAATCGTAGAGAAAAAGATCGAGTTCAGGGGAAGATCAT
Organism: Amaranthus hypochondriacus; assembly: GCA_000753965.2. NCBI lineage: Eukaryota > Viridiplantae > Streptophyta > Magnoliopsida > Caryophyllales > Amaranthaceae > Amaranthus > Amaranthus hypochondriacus. The sequence goes on along the minus strand of JPXE02000077.1, from coordinate 35,017 downwards.
GTGGGGGAGACTCAAAGGGGATATGGTCACAACCTTGTTAAGCAAGATAAGTTCATTGGGCTTCCCAAGTCAGTCCTAGGATGCGAATGAAATATGGGTGAATATGGCCAATAACATCCATAAAGTGGCAAAAGAGACCTTGGGGGTGTCATCGGGGAAACAAAAAATGTTCAAAGAGTCGTGGTGGTGGAAAGCTGAGGTGGAAAAGAAGATAAAGGACACAAACAAGTTATTTAAGGAACTTATGGCGTGTTCAGAGGAGGAGGAAAGGATAGAAAAGAGAGTAAGATACAAAGAAGCAAAGCGAGCGGCAAAGAAAGCGGTAGCAGAGGCAAAAAAACCATGCTTATGAGGACTTT